>VUQR01032993.1:0-11251 GCA_015108515.1 Hemichromis elongatus
CAGGACAAAAAGTTGTCCCCCACAAGACAGAGGAGAACCCCACAGGGATAAACCTGCAGGCCTGACAGCAGGAGGTGGATCACTCCGCTGGTTTCCTACTTGGTGACAGTGTTTACACTGCAATGTTCCTTTGTGACAGTCATTAGTGCCCTCACCAACAAACAAAACCAATCAACGTGACTACACAACACACCTACTATACACTCCATGCTAAACGTCACAAATCTCCCACATCTAAAAACTCTCTCACTCGCTGCCGTTACCGTCACTCCCAAAACTTCCCCCTCTTCTGAAACAACCAAATCCCACGTGTTGACTTTTTTTTTTTTTAAAAATTGGTCGACATGGAACATTTTCCCACTGTTTGGTAAGAGGCTGGCTGCAGCTCGTTGCTGTGTCAGCTTAAATCAGTCATGTGAGTTGGAGGTGCAGCGTGTCCGTGGACCCCAGAGGGTTAAAAACACTCACCTTCATTCCATTTCCAGAGTGTGACAAGCGACCATCTGTGTGAAATCTGAAATTCCCATGGCGTTGTTCAAAATGTGCTCTGGCACAATCATAGGCATCGCTTGCTACTGAAAACAAAAAAAAAGCCGGTCTGCGCTGTGGGCGGAACCATTTGCTAATGGTGGAGGGGGGAACACTATGCAATATATTCAGTTTTAGAAATTATATTCACTGTTAACTACGCTCAAAGTGTTAATGCTATCTTATTTTAATAAACAACACTGTCATGTGTCTAAGGAGCTGTAAGGAAAAGGCGTCTGGACTTCTTTAGGTTGCTTGAAGACGTTTCATCCGAGAAACTTCTTCAGTTCTAGGGTCAAATGGTGGAGAGTCCCATATTTAAGCCTTGTGGGGTGTGAACACAGGTGTGGGTCTCAATCAGCCATGGTTTCGGGTGAGCTTAGTGTGAAACCTGGCCCCACCCTGTCATGTGATTTCCAGAGGTCAGATGGCCCAGGATGTGAGTGGGTGTTAAGGCGTCTGGGCAGGGATCTCAGAACTGGATTATAGATGGCAGACAGTTGGTGTCGTAAACCGCCGCCTCTGTTTAAAGATGGCCGTTCACAGTGGACATAGATGTTAGCTCTTGATGACTGTGATGCCAGGTGCGACCACTTTCACCCTTCCTGTCTGTTTCAGGACCAAACATTACACTTGTTTTTCCAGCTTGTTTTCCCATTGAACAATAGACCGTCATGTCAGAAGTCTTCCTCACTCCTAGAAGGGTCGTAGCAGCTTCACTTCTCCCTTTCATGTGTTTTACGACCAGGAATCGACCGAGCTGTCCCAGGTTGGTCCAGTAAAATCTCCAGTGTTCTAGTAACTTCCAGAATGGATAATGTGATGCTGTTAATGCACCGATGAAGCCTTTCTTCTCATAAGTAACAGACAGCGTCCCCCACCACCTTTAATATTGTGCGATACCTTATTTTAGGATCCGTGGCAAACATGAGGTGAATAAATAGTTTCATTTATTGGAACTGCATGGGAGAAGAGGGTGTTTTTGACTGGGGTTCCCAAAACATTTTTGTTAAGTACTTCTCAAAGCAGAAACCAGATGGAGTAAATGGACTACAGTGCTTTTCTATTCTTCTACATAACACTTAGACTAAGAATTTGTCAGCCACAAATACAATAAAAAGTGGGATTACTGTCATCGAAATGTAGCAAATAATGTGAGGAGAGATATGTGATTTTAATTATTTATGCTGATCGTGAATGACTCAGGGCTGGTGCTCATGTAGCACTTTCTACATTTCTTTTCTTGTGACTGATTCACAGCTTGGTATATAAATACATTTTGACTGATATGTATGTATTCTGAAAAAACACATGGACATTCCCATGAGTCTGTTTACCTGTGACCAGTGACATCATATGTGCCTAAAGCATGCTGGGACAACAGGTCGATAAGCTGTACCAGTTTCAAGCAGCAGCGGGCCTGAGTGAGCACAAACCTGTTCAGTTCTCTGAAATTCATACAAAACTTTATTGTCCCAAAAAAAACAGAAGAACACCTGCACCCTGTTTGTGCACCAAAGGAGGACAAATAAAGTTAACTAACTAACTAATAAATAAATAAATAGGCTGACAATGGCATGATTAATAGCGGTGTGTTTCAGGGATAATTGAGCGATCTGATCTGATGCAACAGCTGTCCTGATGTAATGTCCTGTATCAGAAGGTCCAGACCAGGCTCTCCTCCTTCACCTCCTTGCTTTTGTGATTGGGGGTGTCAGAGTTCATCTTTAAAGCCACTGACCAACAAGCTGTGGCTCGCCTCTCGCTTGAGGAACCGGAGGAAGTCTTTGAGCTCACGGGTGCCCTGAAAGAACATGGAAGAAGTCATGTGACCCCAGAAGGAAGTTAACGTGTTAGCTGTGTCCCAATTCAGGGACCGTACGCTTCGGAGCGTGCATTTGTAGCCCGATCATGTCACAGCGACGCGACGAAGGGTGTCCCAATTTGAAGAGCCCTCCAAATGCGCCCTTCATATCCCCAGATTTGAAGGCTGGGTCAGGTGTACAATTCGTGACCCAACCTATCCCACAATTCATAGCGCGGTGGTGGGTGTGGATGTTTTTTTCAGAAAATAAAGTAAACCTTTAAAAGTAAGTACTGAATTTAATGTCAAGTATGTTCACATGCTTAATAACAAAGAACATTAAAACATTGCTGTTGGCCACATGTCTGTAAAGTTATGTGACATCATGACAGCTTGGGTTTAGCCTTTAATTTAAAATATACGCCGTTCAATAGTTGTAGTAATAATAGTAATAAATATAATATTGGCCATATTATATTTACATTACCAAAGTGTAATGACACTAACATTATGAGTGACATTAGCTAATTGTTATTGACTAGCTACTAGCTATCCTAAAATGACTGTTCAGTATAGAAATGAAGCCAAACATCATGTTTTTACAGTCCTGTGGTCTCAGCCTCAGATACTATCAAATCAAAACGATGTCATAAAAAAATAAACGAACAACACAAAATTTTTCTCCTTCATTTCTGTCAAACAATGCTGTTGAAATGTTTCTCGCGGTTAGTATCATGGTTGCTAGGCAACCTGAGCAGCGCAACAGGCTGGAGGCTAGACCGTCCCATTTCTCTTCTGCCCTTCTCGCTCTTCGGAGTACACGCTCCACATAGAACGCAAAGTGCGAGTACTCCGAAGTGTGCGGTCCCTGAATTGGGACACAGCTAAAAAGTTCATCTAGTAAAACCTGCCAGTGTCTGAAGCACCACCCTTATTGTGAAGTCATGCCTTCATTCACTGCACTGTAGCTGAGCTTCACCTAGTTCAGGGGTAGGCAACTCCAGGCCTCGAGGGCCGCTGTCCTGCAGGTTTTAGATCTCACGCTGGGTCAACACACCTGAATCAAATGATTAGCTTATTACCTCTGGAGAACTTCAAGATATGATCAGGAGGTCATTTTGACATTCAAATCAGCTGTGTTGGATCAAGGACACATCTAAAATCTGCCTACCCCTGATCTAGCCTAAAGTCTTGGGTGTGCACTCAGTTGTGTTACCTGGTATCTGATGGGCTCCTCCTTCCTTCCTACTGGAGCAAAGTAGATGGTGGGAAACCTGCAAGCGGACACAGGGACATGAGACTCACACCTGGCAATGACTGCAGCATGTCACAGGAAACCTGAATCTCACCCTTGGACATCGTAGCCCAGAGGAACGTCGTTGGCCACGGCGTTCATCTTGGCAATGACAATCTTGGGGTCAGAGCGAAGCTGAAGAACACACAGAAGAAGGTTTGACAGTGATTTCACACAGAAATAAACCAATAGTATCTCCTTCAGTACAACAGGTCATTTTAGTGGGTGGAGTTACAGCACCCAGGACCCTAACAGGCAACAGGACCCAGTACCAGGTCTGACACCAGCAGTTTCACTGGTCTGTCCCAGGATCAAACACCTTCAAATACATTACTGCCACTTCCTGGCAGCAGAGGTAGGCACCAAAAGCAGCAGCAAAGAGGGAGGGATGCTCTGATTTCAGAGGTACTCTTCAGTAGAGCAGGTAGATGGTGATGTATTAATCAGAAGGTTGGTGGTTCCCTGACTGCTCCAGCCTGTGTGCCTAGATAATAAACCACAGCATCAGACAGGGGGACACGAGAGTGTGGATGTCTGATAGAAAGTACCTATGTATAGAATAAAGAGTACTGGAACTAATGGGTGGAGCATGTTGTATAAAGTGGTTTGTGTGCTCAGGTAGAGTAGAGAAGCGCTGTATAAGAACTGGTCCATTTACCATTCATGTTGTCATTAAGGAGTGCAAGATCAACAATGAATGAATCCATTTAATTCCCTATTTAATGTTGATAAAGCTGACAGTTTGGGGGAGAAAACCACAGGAAGCACCCTCAGGTCAGGAGTGAGCATGTCCTCAGTCATCTAGGTCACAGTAGTCCAAAGCACTTGACATGAAGGCAGAGAGACTTCTTTTTATCTTCTCTAAGCAGAAAATCCCAGCAGCAGCTCAGACAAAAGCCGACTCCCCCAAAGGGCCAAGCACCCAAACAGCAGCTAAATACCGTCATGTCTGCAGTGCTTGAACCTTCACATGGGAGAGACCAGACTATTACTCCACAGACACATGCTACAGTGCAGGAGTCGCAGCCCATCAGGACCAGACCGCGGTACTCCTGCACCTTAATGTGCCAGTATACGTTCCGCAACATCAAGATACTGTCGCTTCTGTTTATGCTCGCTGTCACAACACAGGAAGCCGCTGCAGATGACCACCGAAAAAGCAGCATACTCCAGTGGATGCGGGATCATTTCAGGCACACGCCGCCAAACAGTGAGCATACAGACGCTTTGATAGGAATAAATCTACCTTCACTTAAGAAAAAATGTTTAAAGTTTTAAAAACATGTTTAGCGCCATCTTCTGTCAGCACGTGATGTCATGTGGTTGATTGTGACCTACAGTCTTACATTAGTTTATGTTTACTAGTTATGTTAGCTGGTGACTAAGTGGAAAATAGCAACACTAAAACTAAAATTGAGACAATTTAGAACATAACAGCCCACTACATGCAAGTCACACCACAAACATAATTAAGTTTCTTACTGAAGCACAATCGGAAATGCCATCAGCAACTCTGCAAGGCAAATAGGTTCAATAATAGGTTCATAATGTGCTTTACAAACCCACACATTACAGCTAACAGTTGGCTTTTCCCGTTGGAGGGCAGCTAGCCAAACAGCAAACACCCAGTTACTGCTAAAGAGACAGTGTGAGAGTGGACAGTATAACCTCATGAGTGACCGTACCGTGTTAGCGAGCTCTCCGTAGACCGGCTCCAGCTTCTTACAGTGAGGACACGACGGAGAAAAAAACTGGATAAGAACATCTTTATCTGGGTCGTTCACCACCTGATCAAAGGACTCTGCTACCACCACCTGAAGCACACAGGTCAGAGGTTACAAAGAGGTCTAAGAGGTCACTGATACTCACACATGAGGCTTTGGAGTGTTTGTTTTACTCACCTTGACAGCCCCAGAGTTCTTTTCAGGTACCAGTTCTGATTTGATGTAACGTTTGAGTCGACCTGCAAAGTAATCTTCCAGGAACCTCTGCAGAGACGCACCATCCCTCCTAAAACAAACAAACCACCACACATACACAGTTACTTATTAGTGCTCTCACTGTGAATGAGGTCAGAAAGCTGAGAAATGTGGGTCAGCAACTCCCCCCCAGGTGTGGATTAGACTTGGATCAGATAGTTGTGGTTTATTCTAACTCTACCCCCTCACCTGCAGAACAGGTGACACTGTGGTATGACTCGGGTACGCACGTGAACTCCTCCCTCATGGTGTACTTGTGACCCAGTCGGGTCCGGATGGTGATAAAGGGCAGCTCCCCTCCGTCTGACGTCCCCATACCAAAGTCTTCCTCCAGCTCCAACAGGAAGTCCTTCTTATTGGCTACAGAGAAGGTTAGACCCCGACCAACATACTTAGATGCTACCTTCATTACCCTGAGAAGAAAACACACAGGGGAGAGGATTACAAACACTTCATTCAATAAAGCTGTACATGAGGAACACATAACCTCTGTGTGCTTGCGTTACCTGTTCCTCCAGTAGTTGGAGCCAGCAATGTTGTGATGGTAGTCCAGATCGTAGTACGCCGCAAGCAGGTCCCGGACTCTCAGACGGTCACTGTTCTCCAGTGTCATGTGAGGACACAGACCGTAGCTACACACAGGTGGACACACAGATACAATGAGGCTGCAGTTCCTCTCATGACCAGCAGGTGATTGGCTAAGGACTCACATGTGATCTCTGATGAAGCGTCGCAGCGAGCCGATGGTCAGGTAGTCTCTAAAGATAACAACTCTGTCCTCAAAAGCATTGGCGAGTCTGGGAGGTCTGAACAGCAGCACACATCTGGAAACACACAAACACACAAGTAAGAAGAGAACCTTCAAACTGTGACATCTCTACGGTGATATCGTTTAGGTGTGAACTCACTCCGAGTCAGCCCCATGCTCTTTGGCGAGCTGCAGATTGGTGCTGTGAGCAAAACGAAACTGTTCTCTGAGCAGAGTGGCTGCCTTCAGGAACTCAGCCAGACGGGGGCTGTCCGCACCTGAGAACACACCTGATGCAGACACATCAGGTAAAGGAGCTAAAGGTGAGTCAGAGGACCACAGGGATCACGTGTTTGTCTGACCCTGACGTTAGCATGCCCATACTTTACTTTAAGGTTACTATAAGGTGATCACGCCGTGCTGTTAGCGAGCAGTAAAACCTCAAAGGTGTACAGGTATCCAGACTGTAATAGTGTGAACACACTGAGTATTTGATCTATTTATTTTCTGCTGTGTTTTACTTGCATCTATTTGAAAGAGTGAGTGTAAACACAAAATATTTTATTTTATATGCTGGAATACGCAGAAAATTTCTTCCAGTCAGAGAATGTTGCATATAATTTAATTGTTGCTTGATGCATAAAGTTAAAAGATTAAAACTTTTTTTAATTTGATTACATGTTATATGATGGATTATGCAGAAAAAGTAGAATTGGGGCTGAAAGATCTACGCTTTATTACCTATTCAGGGTGTAAATCGTGTTTTAAAACGTACCTAAGTAACTCATTACTTTTAGAAATAAGTAATCAGTAGAGTAACAGGATTACTTTTGGGGGGAAGTAATCAGTAATTAGTTACTGATTACTTTTTTCAAGTAACTTGACCAACACTGGCCTCCAGAAACACCGTGAGGAACCTTGTGAGATGTCCCTCAGTGTCCATATTAAACAGGCACGTAGGATGTGAGGGCAAGCATTTTTGTAAATTTTGCGATTTTGCCTGCGGCTCTGTAAGCAGTGATGAAGCCTGAAGTGGGCGTGCAAGCCACTGCTACCATTGTTCTTAGTTTAATTCTGCACATAGGCATAGTTAGATTTCACACATATGTTTTGTTTTAACTGCTTGAGGCAAATAAATAATTAAGACTACCTCCGGCCACACAAAGTGTGTCTTCAGTCACCTTTTTCACTCAGTGTGTGATTATACACCTCTCTGCATTTAATTATTAGTTACTATTAATATCTTTAGCTCTCTTCCATAGCATGTCTTTGTCCTAAATTCATGCCAGACAGCCACCCCTCCGTGAGCACAGGTCTGCTGGCTTCCTGTTAAAAAGGAGGTTGTCCTTCCCACTGTCACTAAAGCGCTTGCTCATAGGGGTCATAGGACTGTTTTCTTTGTATTGTTGTAGGGTCTTTACCTTACAATATAAAGCAACTCGAAAACCTTGAAGCTGTTGTGATTTTGCAATATATAAATATATTTGAATTGATACCGAGGCAATAAGAGCCTGGAACTTTTACCAGTGACCAGCCAACAGCTACAAAGAGACAACAAGTCACTTCATATTTGAGTTCTTTTAAACAAATAATCAGAGAATAAATGTCTGGTTTATTTCCTTGTTTGTTTCGTCTTCTGCTGTTTTGTTTATAGTGATTTTATTCTTTAATGTCTATATGATTGACTTTGAGCAATAAGAAACACTGAGAATATCACATGATGCAGCATACAGCAACACATGACCTCGTACCGACGATGCTAGCGTCATAGTTATTAACAAAGGCCTTCAGATCGTCTTTAGTCTTCAGGTGCATCGAGTCTGGACCAGTCTGCCTCCTCATGCTCTCGTAGATCCCATCTGAACACACACACAGATGTTACATCACAGAGTCAAGTGACAGCCACATTGGGATGGCTCATCACTGTTTCCTACCTGCAGTGCGGGGACCATCATAGGGGGCAGAATCTTTGCCGTACCTAAAAATTCTCAAGGTGGGATAACCTGAGACCCCAAAACGACTGCACGTCTCAGAGTTTGCTGTACAGTCCACCTGACGCACAGGTGAAACACAAACAGATAAGACTGTTGTTGTTAAACAGGTGTTGACAACAGTGATGAATACGATGGACACATTACCTTTGCTAACTGAACACTTCCTTTCAGTCGACTTGCTGCTTTCTCAAACTCTGGAGCCAATTTCTTACAATGACCGCACCTGAAGGAAGAAAAAAGGGAGAAGTGAAGGAAAGGAAGGAGGAATAAACAAAGGAACGGTGTAAGAAGCAGGGAAGGAAAGAAGGGAGGAAGTAGGAACGCAAGAAAGGAATGAGGAAAAGAGGGGAGGGGAGAATGAAGGAAAGAAAGAAAATAAGAGCCACGGTATAATAAATTCGAAATTATAAGGTTAAGGGAAATGACGGAGGAAACAGTGGGAGTGGAATGAGAGATGGGGACAAGCAGGTTGTGAGTGCCTCAATAATATTAGAGACACAATTTAAAAACAGTAGAAAACCAATAAAGATGCAATGATTTTATGAGGAAAATCACAGGAAAATGTCCCGCCGCTTCGTTACCAAGGAGCGTAGAATTTCACCAGCATGGTCTCGTGCTCTGTTGCTAGGTAGTCGAAGTCTGCGTCCCCGAGCTCGAGCACATCCCTTCGCGAGGACACTGCGGCCGGAAAACCGGACAGCATCACCAACGTGACGGCAGGAAAAAAGCCGAAAGTGGGCGCCATGACAGGGGTAGAAGAGGAGCTGAGAGGATGAAGGATGAAGGATGAAACCGGTGACCGTTACTGCCCTGGAGACCTCTTACGATGAGGCGGTGTTCCGGTGACCGCCTTCACATTAAAACACTTCACCGAAACAAATAGTATTCAAACTGTGGAACAATTGAAACCAAACACTTTTAATGGCAAATTAAATCAGTGTAATATGAGAACTTTTACAGACACCAAGCCACGCCATTTTAATTCATAGGAGAAACCTGGCGCACGAAGGTCCCGTTACTGCAGATTCGATAGTTTCCGGTGTCTCTCTTCTTCTTCTTTCGCTTTTAACGACAGCTTGCATTCAGCAAAGTTGCACTACTGCCATCTATTGGGTAATACTGCTACATCGCTTCTATTTCCTTAAACCCTTTTTATGAGTCCGGTATTTCTCAAAAAACGAAATATCTTTTCCTTTACCGTCATTATGATTTAATTGATCAGCCACATTCAAACTTGAATTCCCCGATGGCCACTTTAAAGATGGGAGGAGGGATGAGACTAATAAACTAAGCTTATTCAGTTCACAATCAACCAAAGAGGTTAACATATGACAGCCCTGCTGACCAGAGTTGTTCTGCAGGAAAATTAGTGAATGTATGTCATAATATTTGGTGGTATTAGAATACACTGGAATAAAATATTCCATGGTACAAAGTGCTCATCAACAATGTTATAATGCTGGCCTGTCCGGTCTGGCACTGTAGCATTCAGAATTATTGTCTGAGGGCCAAGAAAAATGCCCAACAGATTTATTTTCCCAAGTGGATCATTGTGGCTTTTGCCATACTGATCCTCTTGACTGTCATAGTTTTTTCAATCTTTATTATATATTTATTTTTACTTTTAAGTTATAACAATTGAAACGAAGAGGACCGGGATATAGGAAAGAGAAAGACAAAGAAAAAAGAAGTTGGGAAGAGGCTCAACAGAATGAGAGGGAAAGAAAAATGGAGGAGAAGAGAAACGGGGGAGAACAGACATTTTAAAAGTGTAAGAATGCTTGTATTCACAAGGTTTCTCCTTGTAACTGTCTAATTGTAGGTGTGGGGAGCCATAGCCCTGCCCCCCAGGACATCGGGCAGGCACGGAGGGGATTCAGGCCACAGACATCTAGAGTCCACCCAGAGCACGAGAGCCCAAGGAGGACCACTGGAGGAGCAGTCGTGCCACCCACCTAGAAAAGAGCTCCAGATGGGGAAGCTCACCCAGCAGCCATGGTGCACAGGGGGCTGTGGGGACAAGCCCACAGGCTCCGCCGGCAACCGGCTCCAGCAGAGCAGACTGAGCCCTGGGCTGAGAGACCCGAGATGGAGGCCCCTCCACACCCCGGAAAGGAGGGGCATCACCAGCAGGGAGTGTGGTGTGGGGACATAGGCACAAAGCCTACTGATGAAAGGCCATTGATCAAAAACCACTGATTAATGGCCATGAGTGCCAGTCACAGAGAGCTGGGGAATGGCTGCAATCCCAGCATTGTAAGACGGCAAAAGATGTACCCTTAGGCCCCCCTTCTCGATTCAGAGATGGTCAGCATCCTCACATCCTGTTGGACGAAGCTGTCTCTCAGTCTACTGATTTTATCCTGAAGGCTCTTTAGTATCCTTCCCGATGGCAGCAAACTGAAGAAGCTTTTTAAGGGATGAGTGGAGTCACCTGTAATGCAGAGGAACATCCGGATGAGGCGGGTGATCTCCTGGGGAGGGGGGGAAGAGAGGTCCCCACAATTCTCTCTGCTGCTCTCACTACCCGTTGTAATTTTTTCCGACAGGACCCGGTGCAGGAGCCATACCACACAGTGATGCAGCTGGTGAGGATACTCTCAATGGTGCCTCTGTAGAAGATGCTCATGATGGGGGTTGAAGATCTTGCTCTCCTCAGTTTGTGGAGGAAGTAGAGTCGCTGTTGGTCTTTTCCACATTCAGGGACAGGTTGCTGTTGCTGCACCACTCGGTCAGATGTTAACTTCACTCCTGTAGTAGGTCACGTCATTGTTGCGGATGTGACCTACTGCTGTGCATTAAACATTTCACTGTGTCAAACCATTTTAACTTCTCAGACATTAAATTAAAGAGGAAATTAGAGGCTTTAATTATGAAATCTGTAACATGTACATATTAAACAGT
>VUQR01032994.1:0-12196 GCA_015108515.1 Hemichromis elongatus
GCGGAGAAAAGGAAAAAAAAAAAAAAAAAAGCCAGAGAATGATAATCAGATAGCGGCTCCAACGACTGTCTGATTGGTTTGAAATTCAGCTTTAATCACAGAGAATGCCGAATTCATTATTTATACATTTCCATTCTTCCCTTTGTAGTTATGGCCTCTGAAACATTGAACTTTGGGAGCTGTGTAATTAACGGATTGCCATGCTGTGCTCTGGATTCACAATGGCAGCCTCTGCAGTGCATGACTGCGTGCGGCGTGTGCGCGCTTGCGTGTGTGGGGGAGAAATAGAGAAAAATCAAAGACGAATACCAACAGATGTCTCGAAATGATATCGTGATAGGTTTTGCCTCTAAATGTCACAGCATCATAAACAGAGAGAAGAAACAGATTAAAAAGAGAGAAAAAAAGATGACAGATATTTCAAAACACCACAGCATCACTGTCACCGCCTTAAGAGATGCAAAACTGTGTGCTACTTAGAAAAATTAGAAAAAGTTTCTGTTATAATGAATGTGTTATGTGGGGAGACTTTTCTTGCTCTTGTTGGAAAAGGATGTAAGGAAAATTGTAAAGGGGAAAAAAATCCACAAGAGCAGCAAAGCTAAAGCAAAACCTGATCATTTATTTATTATTATTTTTTTCATCTAGAAGGTTTAATTAATGCAAAGATTTCATAGAAATGGACACATGAGGTTAAGGTTGAATAATCCTGGAACCAAAATAAAAAATTCCACTTTACTGGTACACTGTGTAGTGGTACAGGTACCACTACAACCAGGTGCCTGTTCCAGGCCTGTGAATAATTTGTTTGGCATCATGAAGTGAAACATTAGTTTCTCTGTTGCAAAACAGCCAGTCTAATAAACACCAAGGGAGGAATAGTGATTAGCCAATCAGTTCCAAGGGCTGGATGAGATGTTATAGTTGTTGTTTAGTGTTTTCAAGCTGTGCAAAGAAGCAGCGAGGTAGGGGCTTATCCCAGCTCACATGGGAGGGAAGCCGAGGTACTCTCTAGACAGACTGACAGTCTCATATCCACACCTTCATCCAGTTAACCTAACAACATGTGTTTTGGACTTTGAGAGGAAACTGGAAAACCCAAAGAGGCACGAGGAGAACATGGAATCCCCACATAGGAAGGCCCCAGCCAACTGGGAGGTTCACACCGGGAATCATCTTGCTGTGAATGTAACATAATTTTGTATAAAGTTGCAGCATTAGCATTATGCAATAACACATGAAAAAAATTCTAGATATAATTATATACAGCCCTGAAATCTGTTATATGTTGAGGTAATATTGGAGTTCAGTCATGGTGGCCCCATATTTTCTAATTTTTAGGTTTCCCTGGTATATAATTAGAACATTATTAACAGAACACGAAAGGCTCTCATTCCGAACTGCCTCTGAAAACCTTTTAAGTGATTTTAGCTTTTTTCCCCCCATGGATGGATCAAAGTGGGAAAATCTTAGCACTGTTGCCTGAGTTCAACTCCACCATCTGGCCGGGATCTTTTCGCATATTGTCCCCGTGTTTGCGTGTGTTCTCTCCAGATCCTCCCACAGTCCAAAGCTACTTAACTAAGTGACTTCTTCATTTCAAAACTGAAAAGTCACTTGAAGGAGTCGCGAAACGTTTCTCCCAGTTAAAATGCTACATCCAGATGAACAGAATCACCCTTTTGGGATTCCCTTACCTGGATGATTGGAATGGATAAAGGAGGCCTTGCCAAAAGCCTTGATCATAACTCTATTGAAAATTGATGGACTACACTTGAAAGCCTGGTCTGTGCCATGAAGCCAGCCAACTTAAACGAACTCTATTATTTTGCCAGAAAGAGTGGTCAAACATCCAGGCACAATTTGCCAGATACTTGTTGTTGGCTACCAAAAGCATCTGATCAAGGTGCAAAACTTTCTCTTTCTCTTTCTCTTTCTCTTTCTTTGTATATTATAACATACCATAATAGACCCATTCTGTAATATACTTACATATCTATATTATTGCTAATATATATTGTAATATATCTATATCATGGCTAAAGCACTTCTGGAGGGATGCAAACTGCATTTCGTTGCCCTGTACCTGTAACATGTGCAATGACAATAAAGTTGAATTCTATTCTATTCTATTCTATTCTATTCTAAAACTTAGCACCTTAGCAAGTATTAATAGTGGCGTACGTATACATTTGAGCCTCTATGTAGTTTTTATCCCATTTGAATTAGAAAAAAATAAGATTTAGGTGCACAAGTTATTAATTTTTTTAATCATTTCAAAGAAATCACAAAACATCCAAAATTAGGGTGACATTCATGCCCATGAAAGGTGTTCATAAACAGCTGTACCAACTGATTGTAGGATCTTCCTAGCGGTCTTACCAATCACTGAATTTTTATCACCCTGGGGATATCTTTGGAAAGTAAATGATAAGACTGTCACTCAAACCTCATCCAGTATGAGGATAATAGAAGAAAGAGCTCTCACATGTACCCTCTAGATCAGGGGTGTCCAACTCCAGGACTTGGGGGCCGGTGTCCTGCAGGTTTTAGATCTCACCCAGGGTCAACATACCTGAATCAAATGATTAGTTCATTACCAGGCTTCTGGAGAACTATAGGACATGTTCAGGATTCAAATTTAGCAATTTGAATCAGTTGTGTTGGATCAAGGACACATCTAAAACCTGCAGGACACCGGCCCTCGAAGCCTGGAGTTGGAGACCCCTGCTCTAGATGATAATGTTGTTGTTTAATTTACAGGGGTTTTCCCTCCTAGAAATTCATGCACTACTAATCTGTTTTTCTAAATAATGACATACATAATTATGGATCACTGGCAGTGGTTTTTTTGTGTGTGTGTGTGTAGGAAGTGTGTTTATTCTGGATTCAAGGTAGAATTCAGAGCCAAATGCTGATACAGGAAAGGGATGTTTTCATGCTGTGTGGTTAGATTTAGGCAACTCACTTTATTTGAGGTTGGAAACCTATTAAAGTTTTAATTGCAAAATGCAAATTAATGTTGAACATGCTGCAAAATGTTTGTATTTCCACATTAAAATAAATAAATAAATCTTTTTCTATGCTTCTCAGCCTTAGAGGTGACAGAAAAGGTAATCCTGCCAGCTGTAGAATCATCATCACCATCATTTAAATCACATTTTGTCAGCTTTGTTTGTGCAGTTCAGGTCAGTCTGCCAGGTGCTCCTCAAATTGATGCATGCACAGCTGTCCTGAGCAAGGACAATTATAATGGATACGAAAGATTCGGTGTTTTCCCATTGTGTTTTGTTGGTCTTTGTCTCTCACAGCTGTTGGTCAAGCCTGAACACAGCAGGCTGCATGAGCCAGACTTTCCATTATCCTCAATTTACCCCCTGCTATTGCTTACCAACTGTGGTTACTTTCTGATGTCTGTACTTATTTTCTCCTGAATGACCAAATCCAACCATCACTCCTGTGATTATAGAACTAAACGGATGGACAGCTGCTGGCATTTATGGATGACACCTGGGCACAAGACAAATTAGCCAGCCGATGAAACAACCTGTTTAACCCTACCGACTGTTTTTTTTTCTTTTTTCTGTCATTCTTAATCTTTAGGACAAAATGGGTTCCTAATGGAGTGTTATATTGCTGCTTTGATTATTGCATTTAAAAAATACAAACGTTTGCAGGTCTAGGGGTACCCTATAAAGTGGCATCTAGGTACAGTTGTTCACTTAATATTTGACATAGGTCCTAAATTAAAGTATCCCGCAGTACCGACACACACACACACACACACACACACACATACACTCCTTCAGTCATTTTAAGCAAAAAATACTTGGATGCTATTGCTGCTTTCATCGTCTGGATTCCCCAGACTAGAAATTAGAATGTTAAAGAGGTCGCTGGATCTACTGTACCTGAGAGAGCTGTGACATGACTGGTCATGCCACACATGAAAAGGACAGCCAATATAGCTACATTACAAGCCCCAATCTGAGGAGCAATGACTGTCTTGGGATTAAAACATCACCTGCTGACGACTCAAAGTTGCATTTGCTCCTGAATCACAGACGGGGAGGTAACAACTTTTTGTTCTTCCTGTAACAGGCCAGCACTCTCCGAGCATAGCAGGAGATAGCAAATTCAGTGCTATAGCAGCCTGTTGCGTTTGATTAGCTTCAGTTGTTTCTTGTACAACCACAGAGATCTTGGTTCACATTGCCAGTAATAAGTCAGAGCCAGCAGACATGCCTTTCCTTTTTCACAGGGAACAGAATTTCTAAATACAGCCACAGTGTTTGGAAGGGGGTTGGGGCTCATGGCCTCAGGCTCGGAGATGCTAATTCTCATCCCATCTGCTTCACACTTAGCTGCAATCCACCCCATTGGACTCATCTCTACTTCCTGCAGATGATGCGCTTCTCTGGGCTTCATGGAGAGATGACCTCCAGTTTAAAATTTTGAATGTGAAGCAGATAGGAGGACAATTAGCAGGAAAAGGTTGGAGTACCCACTTCAGGTCAGGGATGAGTTGCTGCCTCAAGTGAAGATGTTAAAATGCACTGGGTCATGTTCATAAGTGAAGGGAGAGTGAAGCAGGAGACTGACAGATGGATTGGAGGAGCATCTGCAGCAACATTGAATCTTGTAGCAGCCTGTTGTAGAGCAGAGCCCAAAGCTTCATTTAAAGGTCGCTTTACATTCTAACCCTCACAAATCATCAGAAGCTCTGGGTAGTGAGTGAAAAATCAGAGTGGATACAAGCAGAAACTAGCTTCTGCTGTCACCTAGAGATGGGATGAGTAACTTGGTTGGTTTGGGAGGGGCGCCTCAGCATGTCTCCAAGACTTTTAGGCATCTCCTTGGAAGAGGAGGAAGTGGGCTCCAGGCAGATCCAGGACACAAAACAGGAAACAAAGGTCAATATGTTGTAAAGTAATAATCTAGGATATACTTAGGATAACAGCTGCAAGTTATATTAAAGAAATCTTTAGATTATTTTTTTTTTATAAAACATCAGTTGTAATTGTGCAAAAATTAAATTTTTTTCCCCTTTAGATGACGTTACGTACATACTACTACTACTACTACTACTACTACTAACTAATAATAATAATAATTATTATTATTATTATTATTATTATTATTATTATTATTATTATTATTATTATCTCACATAAATTGCTATATTCTTGGGGTCCCCAGAGTCAGTAGTCAGTATTTCTTTTATGTGAAATATATTGGTACACTTAATTTAGAGATGCACGTTTGTGACGTGCAGGTTTCCATTTCGGTCATAACCCTAGTCATTGTTAATGAGCAGGACAGTATAGACAGTTATTTAGGCTCTTTGTTTTAAAGATCCTGAAGTGAACGATTAAGGAACAATGAAAAAGTGCAGCAATTCCCTGAATAAATACTTGCATTGATCTACTCAAGTTAGTAACAATATACACTAGTATTTTTTTTGCTAATTAAAATGCTTACGTATAGCTGGTTAATATAGTCCTTGCTGTTCCAAGGAAAATCAATAATGGTAATTCTCGCTCCCTATTCAAGCTTTAGAGCAGGGGTATCAAACTCCAGTCCTCAAGGCCCAGAGTCCTGAAATTTTTAAATGTGTTCCTGCCGTAACACACCTGAATAAAATTAGTAGGTCATTAGCAAGACTCCATAGAACTTGAGTGCATGCTGAAGTGGCAACGCCTGACCCTACTTAAGTAAATAAGTAATTGTTTAGTTACTAGTAAGTGTTTAGTAAGTGTTTGAAAAAATGTAGTTCTAAAAGTGCTTTTATTGCACCATGTCCATTTACTCATGAGCTGCTGTAAGATGCAACAAATGGTTGAATTTCCACCTCAGCAAGCAGCCAAGTTCTATAGTCTTGCTAATGACCAACTAATTTTATTCCGGTGTGTTGCAGCAGGGGCACATGGAAACATTTGAGGACACCCTTGAGGACTGGAGTTTGACACCTCTGCTTTAGAGGATTCACTTAGAGGATGTATGGTATTTTTTCAGGCTGTGCCCCTGGCCTGACCAAACCCCATTCAGACAAATCTTGCCACTAGACACTTGCCTTCGAGGTCCTGCGGCCTGAATCCTAGAGACTCCCCCAGACTTCCACTTCTGGCCACTCATACTATGATTACATGATATTAAATGATGTTGGCTACTAATCCCAAAACAAAATTAAAAAATAGCAGAACCCATAGCAGATCTTAATTTGGCTTTGACTCATCAGCAACAGTTTTGGCACAGATCAGATATTGTGCAGAGCAAAACAATCCACCTGTGTGTTAAAGCAACCCAACTTTCATGTCAAAGATCATCACCAGTAATGAGTGCTGGGTATCTGGTTATGACTCAGAACAAACAGCAATTTTCAGTGGACAAGTCTAAGGCTGCGGTTCACGCCTGCAGCGCAAACAGGAAATCATAATTTATTGTGATACTGCTGCCTGAAATGTTATCATTACAAAATAAAATCCATATTGAAAGTTTGTTTACATGACAGAGTGAAAAGGGTACAGCTCTTATTGCACCTAAGCGGTGTAACGATATGCTGTGAGGCAGGTAGAGCTGTGGCCTCAAATGCAGGGCTAAGACACAGAAATGAACTCAAAGACAGCTTCAATGCTGGACTTGCAGGAACCAGAATACTAGTTAGGAAACTACATGAACCACAACACACAGCTAAGGGAGATCACAGCCAAGAACAGAAGGGCTTAAATACAAACATGTAATCAGGGAGATGAAATATACCAGGAAATGCAGGTGAAGTAAATCTGACTAATGAGACAGTGGAAGACTGAACAGAGAGCACAGTGGACAAGAGACCCAGACTCAAGACATACAAACTAAAGATCAACACAAATAAAACAAAGACATGGCTGAAAGAGGAAACAAGACTTACCTGACATAACTAATGGGGAGACAAGACAATCATAGAAACAGGGTACAGAGAGAGTAGACATGGAGACCAGACAAGGGCCACAGGCTAAGATAATTAAATATTACAAACTAAGAAGATAGATCAAAATATAAACAGATTAGAGACCACGAACTTGACATGAAACTATAAACTAGGTAAGCCAACATTGAGATAATAAAAGACAAAATATAGGAGATGCTGGGGAGGACGCACAGAGACCAGACCAAGGCAGACTGGAAACGAAAGGGAAATGGCTGAATGAAACAATGGACTAAGAAATAGAAATATAGATAACTAAACCAGGAAGAACCTGGAAAAAATAGTGAACACCAATGGACTAGTCAGTGAAAAGTAAAATGTAATCACATGAGACACTGGGTCCAAAACCCATGCATATTAACAAAGGTGGTAGTAGCAGCCAGATAAAGTTTTTGCCTTTTTTAGAGGCACAGTAACAGAACTTTTATTGTACCTTGTGTAAATACTCCAGCTTTTCTACAACTGCATCAGAGTTTAATTTGTTCTCTCTCACTGAAACTCTATTCATTGACATGGAAGATATTCCACCATGGTTACAGTTGTAAAACAGCAGTTCCATCATAGAGTAAACATATGTTTCTGTCTCCCATGCCGCTGGACATTTAACTACACTTGATAAGCAAAATGCAGCTGATTGTTGCCCCCACATTGGGAAACATCTGTCTCTGGTTTCGACTGCTGAGCAAATGGATTTGCTCAGATTTTGCTGATTTTGAAATGACATCTGTGATAAGACAGGGAATCTGGTGCAAGATGTATAACAATTTCATGCAACTGCACAAGTAAAATGTTATTGGAAGTTCTTTAGCACTTCCCTGCACATTTTAAACAAATAAAATGCAAGTGCTGTTTGTGCAGTGCTGAATTCAGTGTTGGCTGTTTGATGACTCAGTGATTCAAGTAATTATTTTCAACTAATTTACCCCCTAATTTTGTTTTTTGTGTGAGAACATATTGTTGGTTAATTTTGTGTATTTATTTTCATGCTATTTCTGGAGTGGGGATAATGAGAGGCACCTTTGAATAGAGGCGTAATGAAGAACAGATGTGAGCTGCATTGTTCTGAGCACTTAATTCTCTACTGAGCAAAGGATGAGGTGCGCTAACATTATTATCAATGCTGTAATTGGGGGTAAGATCCTCTTTTTTAATGAAAAGAGAAAAAATCACATACATAAACTTTTTTTTAAAAAAAAATATGTAAATGCTACAAGTTGATAAGAAACTTTTACATGAGCCATAGGTTAAACAAGCCAGGCAAACATTTTAGAGTCTCTGCTGAGGCAATGAGAAAAATGTTAAGTTCATAAGTAAAAATATTGTATAAAAAGTTTTATCCAGTGTTTTGTTCTTTTTATTTTTCTAATATCAATAACAGAAGTAGGACAGAGCAAACAACGCACTCACAGCAGATCCTCTGTTGTCACACTAATCTAAAAAAAAAGGAAGCTCAGGTATTACATCACTGTTATATGTTTGAGGGTCGCAGATGCTACCAGACTCAATAAACTGATCCGCCAGGCCAGTAAAGTTGTGGGGATGGAGTTTGACTCCCTTAAGGTGATGTAAGAGAGGCAGATGTTGTCCAAGATAAGGGCAATGCAGGACAATACCTCCCACCCACTCCATGACGTGCTGGCCAGTGACAGGAGAGGCTGCGATTACCCAAATGCACCACTGACAAACACAGAAAATCTAATCTATCTAATGCACAGCACACACTGCAATATTTACACCCTTTTGCACATGCTCTACATTGAAAATAGCAAAATTTTATAGTTTAGAGTAAAATGTCTGGCATATATATTGAACCTCTGTAAAATTCTGGATATTTCTAACTGAGCTACTTGTATATATTACAGCTCTCTGTTATATTTTGTAAGCTTTATAATATATTGTATCATTTAATTCATCCAGTCTGTTACTGTTCTTATTGTCTTGGAGCAACTGTAACCACATAATTTCCTTTGGGATTAATAAAGTGTTCTGATTCGGATGTGAAAAAAACAAACAAACAAACACTTCTGAGTTAACTAAAGTAAAAATAAAAACTAGACTTAGTAGTGTTGGTTTGGTACAAATAATAAAAGAAACATTACAACTTGCCTGATCGGTCACTAATAGACATGTTTATTGAGGCTTTAGATGTCTATAACACTATGACATTTCTCCACTCTTGGCTCGTTTACACTGGCTTCCAGTAGCTTGTACAATTGACTTTAAGATGTTATTGCTTGTTTTCAAGTCTCTAAATGGATTAGATCTGTCATACCTCTCTGACCTTTTAACAAAAAATAGAGCTCTCAGGTCAGCTTATAAGTTGCTTAAAGTTGTCCCTAGATGCAGGCTAAGAATAGAGGAGACAAAATACAAAAAAATACAAAACTATAATAACTCTGTATCTCACTGTCAGTAGCTCCCTTGAATCCAACTATTTATCTGATATAGTTTGTATTGCTTACAGATCAAACTAAACAGCTGTAAAGTTGTGGTTTAAATTCAGGTCACTTCTCCTGCTGAGCCCTGGGGTTTTGGTCGCTGTCCGTGGTCCTGAATTTTTCATCGCATGTTTTGAGGGTGGCTGCTGCTTTCTTTGGTGCTGAACTTTTGCATAAAGGAGGGGTTCTTAGCTGTTTCACATATCAGTAGCTGATGGGATGTGTTCCTGTACTTCTTCAACTGAATTTAACCTTCCATGTTAACTTTAAGGTCGTTGTTATATCACATGCTTACTCTCTTATCTTAACCCTGAGAAGGCTGTACTTTGTCCAGTATCATAACTGCACCTGAAGCAATTTATTTTGAATAAGCTAGACTATAGATTCGAATATTGGCCTTGATCAATTATTATTGCATTGCTTGCCTGCTGTACAAAATGTTGCAGCTCAGGAAAGACATGGTGTGAGGTGAATCACTTCTGTACTGACCTTCCTGCACTGGCTCCAGTTTAAAATTTTATATCTTGTTTTTAAGAGTCTCAGTGGTTTGGTAGGAGTATGGGGCTGTAAAAGTTCAGTTATGTAGGATGGCCAAAGCCCCAGGGTCCACCAAGCAGCTGTTCATAGATATTCCTGGATATTTGCTCAAACACAAAAAGGCAACAAAGGCAAAAGCAACAGCATCAAAAAACAAGTTCACTTCACCTACAGTGGCTCCACCCTTTACCAGTAAGCCCGCCCGCTGTTTGAGAATTACAACCTTAGAGAATGATGTGAAAGTTTTCACAGTAATTTTAGATTTAGTTATTGCACCATTATCTATGGTTTTTTTGGTATCCTCACATAAAAAGGCAGCCTTGTTGTGTTGCAACATTTTGTGTGAAATACTTAGAATCCTGCTATAAGCTGCTGTTTTGTGTCTTTTAGGGGATGGGGGCAATTAAAAAAAGATGAATGAAGAGGTGGTTTGCTGTAATTTTAAGAAGACGGGGATGTACAGGATGTTCTTCTCACCCTTTTGACTTCTGAATCAAACACATTCAAATTCATAAGCAATTATCTTTAATATCCCATGAATGTAAATGCTTGTGCAACAGATAGTTTCCATACATCACGCCTAGAACACTGTGGCATTTGTTTTATCTACACGGTGAACCTTTGCGAGTCACGCTGATGATTAATTCTGAGTCAGCGAGTCACTCAGTTCAATGAAGTTACTTGACACCTGCAGCAGTAACAGCACTTCACTGGCTCGGGTGATTTATAACATCTTCTGCCTCTGTACAGAGACTGTCTATAAGGCTTTATATAAAGGGACACAATGATGCAAGTTTACGGTTTAATAAAAGCTTTTTTAGCGGTTTTAGGTTTTTGTCAAGGCAGCGAATGTAGGCAGAGATGGTGATATCATGATGGCAGTTATCAGCTCTCTTTGTTAACCCCAGGCTTTCTGCTCAGGCTCTTGCATAAATGAGGCATTTACCACATGATTTGACTCTTCTTCTGCATAAAATGAACTGATTGAGTGCCACCTGCTTCAGTCTAAGGAGAGATCTGAAGAATATAGATTAAAAAAGAAACATAAAAAAATATAACACAGGTGCTACAAATAAGGGAAGAGAATACACAATTTGATCCTGGTGTGTTTGCACTGCCCCTGCAAGTTCATAATCACTATAGCTTCAGGGCCAGCACTGGAAGTGAAACCATATTTTCAACAGAAAAAAATAAATACAATCTGCACATAGACACTTGACTTCAGGGCTTTTGGCCAAACAGAACAGACGGGAAGGCCTCATGGTTAAAACTGTGGAAACTGATAATTCATAACTTCCTTTTTGTTTCACAAAAAACTTTTGTGTTTGAATCTTTCCCTTTCTGTCTCAATGATGCCCTGTATTTCGAACATCAGTAAATATTAATCATCCATCCATCCATTCGCTTCCGCTTATCCTTTTCAGGGCTAGTCACAGGGCTAACACATAGAGACAGAGACAACCATTCGCTCTCACATTCACTCCCGCATTCACACCTATGGGCAATTTGGAATGATCAATTAACCTATAATTTAACCTCATTAATGTTCACTTTTTTGAAATATCAGCAGTGTAAAAAAAGGATTGGGCAGCACATCGGGACTAAACATAAAAGCATATTTAAACATTTTCTGCATTACAAACTGAGTACATGTTAATTCTCAGGGCAATGTGTTGCTGTAACTTTACTACCCGACTTAATTTGACTGAGTTACTAAAGTGAAACTGAAAGGCTGTATCCTGTTTTCTCCATGCTGTGGATCTATAGTGATAATTGAGCATACTGCCATTAAAAGAATCAGCGAACATGTGGAGCTTACAGATGATTTAAAACCTGAACTATGAACAAAACCAGGTTATGTAGCCAGCTTGAAACAGAGCTCCCTTTGTGGCATAAAGTTTGGCTTTAAATTCAACACACCTCATTAAAAGCCATTATTCTTACTTAATAGTAGACTTTTTGGGACTGAATGCGATCTGTGGGACCGGACACCTTGTGCCTACTTTTGAGACTGACACACTGGGAAAAGAGAACAGGTTGCAAATTGCAGCTGTTTGTGCATTGGCGACTCTGCATGAGCAGCTGATCTGTGCCCTTACCTGCACATGTTTTTCTTTGTGTGCTTCTCTGTGTTTTGCATTTAAAGGTGTTTCTGTGTGTATCTGTGTGTGTGTGTGTGTGTGTGTGTGTGTGTGTGTGTGTGTGGGGGGGGGGGGGGGGGCTTGGTTTTTTTTTTTTTTTTGTGAAAAAGGGC
>VUQR01032997.1:1179-16058 GCA_015108515.1 Hemichromis elongatus
CTACTTCTTATCCCCCCCCCCCCCCCCCCCCTTTGGTGGAATGCTGTGTACCTGTGGCCATGGATTCCTGCGAAGGATCCAATTTGATTCAATCACACTCTGTCCTGGTGTTCCTGTTGTTTGGTGGGTGTCTCTGCCAATGATGGATGCAGTTATTTCCATTCACGGAATGTATTGTAAACGTTGACGAATTGCTAAGGCTAATGCATCATCTGTTGTCAAGGAGAATCATTTACCTTGCCTTCACAATCCATTAAGTCGATGAGAAGAAGAAAAGTTGGATGTGCAGCCGTGGTTTCTCTCTGACACTGACAGAAGATAGACTGAATGGGATCTGATTACATCTAGTCTTGGCTGAAAACTGGCCCCAGAACCAATGTTGTGCTGACGTTACTTCACCATCTGATCAGCTCAAATGTTGTGTAGACATCCGTCTTGGACTCCAGCAAGAAAAAAAAAAAAATGTGTACAAAGTATTTGATATCATATTGTTAAAAAACAGAGACAAAAATGACTTGTGATTTTAACCTGTGAAAACCTGAGACTGTATCTTATGCTATTGTACCTGTTGGTATGGCGATGAGTGTGACAGTTACAGTACTGTGCAAAAAATCTTAACCTGGACTTTGGCTGCTTTTTCACATGTTGTCAGTCCAGTCCTTGTACTTGACCTTTTTCTGATGATGTTTCTTTTTAAAACAACATCGAATTCTTTTAACAAAGTGTTTACTAGATATCATAGATCTGAATGAGCCATCCATCCATCTAGAAGCTTTAAAAAAAATTAAAAATTAAAAAAATATTTTTTCTACAAGGGAAAAGAAAAGAGCATTTTCATTCTTCTTTTGGAATGGAAATGAAAGTGAAAGAACGATGGTGAGAGGTAAAGCATTAAAATGCAGCTTACTGTCACTAAGAATGAATTGTCGAGTTGTTGCCTCGAGTATTAAATCGATAACAATATATCCATTGAGACAAGTGCAGGGTGTCCATGATTAATAAAGTCATTTAAAATTAATCTTTCTCTGCTCTGTTAGCCAAGGAGAGCCCCTGTGTTTAGATAATTATTAGAGAAGAGATAATTTGGCACTTGTGCAATGGTGGTCGATGACCCATACGACTTGATCAGACAAGGGCTGGACGACTAAACTGTGTCGACTGAGTTTTCTCCCTTTAATTTTTCGTTGTTTTATGTTTTGAGTTAACTCCGGGAAGGAAGGAGGAATACAGAGCTGCCGTGTTGTCGCCACAGAAAGGGATTTTTATAGTGCTTATTCACCATCTGAATGACCCCCTTGTAGTTACTGTGGCAGGTCCACCTACTCAGCCATGCTTTTTTAATAAGTTGGTCTCCCACAGTGATTTAGCCACAGTGTCACGCAGTAACTGAGTAAAATATTCATGTCTACTGCCCTTTCTCTGTTTACCCAGGTAGCGAGCTAGTTAGCATTTGAGATGCTTATTCGAGGAATTATGCAGCGAATGCTTCATTTATATATAATGTGGTTGGCAGTGCATGTCAAAAAATTTGGTAGCCGGGGTTGCTATTCAGCTGAGAAACGGTCAAGTTGGGGTTCTTCTCACTGATTTAACAGAGGGGTCAGGCCCAGATTACCTACTACCTACTGATTATTTTGTTATGACACATTCAACTGCTGGCATTCCTGTTGCAGATTAGCAGAGGTATCCCACCCATGCCTTCACAGGTCTGAGCTGTAGTAAAACCTACACCATGTCAATCTTAAGGTTTAAATTATGTAGCTGATTATAGTAAATGCACTTTAAACAGACATTATTAGGGGTACTTCCAATAAATTCTTTGATTAATAATCAGAAAATCCAAGGGCTGATTCAAAATTGACTATGGTCTGTAACTCTGAACATGTGTCGCTTTAGTGAAACCATATAAAAAAACAGATGTAACTTCAGATTCTAAAAAAATGAAGCTAATACATACAGGTGGGTCTCAATCCTGCATTCTTCCTAATGGCCAGTAGGGGGTGACTCTTCAGTCTTCTAGTTCGATCAACTCAGTAAATATTTGCTAGTGTTCCTCTGTTTCTCAGTCAAAACACAGCGATGAGGCAATTTCAGGCTTCACAGCTAAACTTTGCTTACTAACAGGTGACATCACCGTGTGTGGTGTCACTACATCCATCTTCTATGTACAGTATGTGGTCTCTCACAACATTTAAAGCCGATACACATACTGTTAGACCACACTGTTTTTGCTGTTTTCTCCTTTTTGCTCTTTTGCATTTAGATGCAAAGTATCCACATGTTCTTTGTGGAGCAGGCAGTCATTGTAGTGTTAAAAAAGAGTTGGGGGGTAAAGGCACGATGCCATCACAAGGGTGGAACAGATGTCAAGTAGGTGTTAATAATTGGGTAATTAAGTTTTTAAGCGCGCAAAGCCCACTTTGCGGTGGTAATTGTTATTAGACTGAATTGAGAAGCTTTAATATAACAAGGGTTTGTTGCACGGTTTGTGAAATGATCCAGATATGATTGACGATGGTCGATTTACGGTGAAAGACGCATGTCCTAAATGCTGGGATTTGCATGATGAGATGGTATCGGCTGGCGTCGGGATTGGGATTTCAATGTCTGAGGCAGATGTTGGAGGATTGATGAATGTTTTGCATTGGAGATGGATGAGGCTGTGCAGCATTGTTGAGCTGTGAAAAATCTGGAGCGCAAAACTCTCCACTGTGCAGCGAGTGATGTATCAACAGAGCTGGCCCGACGCCCCTGGGAGTCATTCATTGGCCAGTTCAGGTGACATGACTCCTCACCTTTTGACCTTTTAATGAACTGCAATCAAAGGACTCTTGGTGTTTATGCCCTGCTCGGCTCAGGTGGAACCACTGCTTGTCATGTGACCTGTTTTTCGTTTTTATTTAAAGCTTGACAGATTTTAACCGTCCGCTCTCCGGTTGGGCCAAAGCCTCGGCTTGCTCGTCACGCAGCCGTGTGCTCAGCATCAGCTAGACACCTGACCCACTTTTGTTTCCAACATCTGGGGCCGTCTGCCTCGATTTGACGCCTCGCACATGCCTTCATTATTCATTACGGGGATGTGACACAATCTGTGACAGCTGCTCTTTATGAAAGCATCATGAGAGAAGAAATATAAACAGCAGCAGCATATGGTGCCTTAAATGATGTTACAGATGCTCTAAAAAGATAAACCCACTGTTTGTTCATTATTTATTTTCTCTCTATATCCTTATCTCTTTGCACACACATCTTATTTTACCAGGGGACTGAATTAGAAAGCCATAACAGAAGCTAAAAAAATTAGGCTTCTGTACTTTTTTTCATATTCTGTGCCAGGTTCTGGCAAACGGAGGCCCGGGAGGTGAGTTGTTAATATTGTTGTTATCCTGGGAGGGGGAGGTCTTTGTTAAAGTGTGCTTTATTTTTTTTCAGGGTGACCTCGCGTTTTGAACCTGGTGGAGCTTTTTTGGGGACGTTCTGTGGAAATGGCTGCATGCTGTTTTGTGTCTGTAGGGTAGAGGAGTCACAACGCACTCCTGCCGTTTACCGTTTTTTTTTTTTGTGCTCCCCTTTCTTTTTTCTACGTAGGACAAAACCCCAAAAGGCATGCAGCTTGATGGTGCAAAGAGAGGAGGAAGAGAAGATCAGTGATAACGGAAAGTTTAGGGCACATAAAAGGTAGATGAGCAGCAGGGGAGTGTATTTGATTTTTAATTATGCTTGAGGCATAGCTCCAAGTCCATCAGCCTGACTCTTTGGTCCTGGGTTACAGAGCTTTGAACCATTCCTTGTTACTAGGATACCTGGTACCATATTTTGGAAGTTACTTCAAAGTTAATGCTATGGTGACAAGTCTTTCTGCACAGTAATAACCTGCTGTGTCTGTGAAACTGAGGAAAATATTCATAATAAACCTACAAAATATTTGACTTTAATAACCAGGTTTGAATTTAGTAAAATAAAAATGTCTCGAGAGGCGTGATGAAGATCAGTAGGAGGGTCCGTAACAAAGGATAAGACTGATGCTGATAAACTGTGACTTCATGTGACAGCTCACCTGTCTGACGTGAAGGAAAGTAACCTTCACAGTTTTGTTTAATGTTAGCTCCTGAGTGATTTTGCCCTCGACGTCCTGGATCATTAGAATGCATAAATGCACGTTTCCTCGTCACTTTGGAGACTCTTATATCCTGCTGCTCTCTAAAAGCTGTAATGTTGATTTGTAGGCATTTTGTCAAGCTTGTACCAGAGTAAGGCTTAAGAAATATTAATAGACAAAATGCTTTAGATTAGCTTAAAAAATATAGAGGTGGTGTTTGGCACATTTTAAAAGTGATAAACTTTTGGCATTAATTCACATCTGAATCTAGAAATTTTGAAATTCTTCACTAGCACACAAAAAGGTAAAAATGGGCAAAATGAATACAAAGTACTTATTTTGGAGACCTTTTGCAACCTTGCAAATGCATATGCAAACTTCAGATTTATTAAATGTGCACACTGGCTTAGGGGTGGACAATATATCGTATATAATACATGTATTTGGGACTGCATGTAATTCATTCCGTTTTTTTTTTTTCTCCCACATGATGCGAAGGCATTACTAATCCCCCCTCCTAATCGGAAAGTTTTCTACCTGCCACACTGCGCTGAGCATGCATGTTTACCAGATAGGGAAAAATATGGCGACAGTAGTAGTTTCAGACGAGCGAGGGAATGAGACTGTAACTGAAGAGGAGTCACACGAGCTGGTTCCAAAGAGAAACAGCACTGGATCAATAATCTGGCAGTGGTTTGGATTTCACAAGGAGAATGTTGAACAAAATGCAGTTTCAAAACATGCCGTAAAACCATCGCCGCTAAAGGTAGCAGTCCCACGAATTTATTCTACCGCCTAAAAAGTCATCCACTGTAAATGAAGAATGTTTTAAACTCCCTATATCAACATCTCCCCACACAAGAAAGGAAATGTTAAACTTTTTTATTCTATTTTTGTCTCTTAAATTCTTGCTTGATATACTTATTTGATGCTATTATTTTTTATTGTTGTTAAAAGACTAGTGTTGACCACACAAAGAGACACACTATGACAACATTGTAATTTGTGAAAAACCTGATGGATTAAAAAAAAATGGTTAAAATAAGACATTTTAATTTATTTAGATTATTTTTGTGTATTCAAAGTGGGGAAAAATATTGACTTGTCGATTTAAATGAGTATGCCAGTGCAATTTTAAGCACTATATGTTTGAAAAGGACATGTGTTTTTCTAGGTTATTTGAACATATCATTATATGTTTTGTATTATGGGAAAAATAGGCATACACTGGCCTATTTTGTTCTTTTCACGTTATTAAATGTTATTAAATCTGAATAATCCATAACCAACAGATTTGTGTAATCTGCATACACTCTGCATACCATCTATGCACTGATATGACCCCATTTCCACGTAGAGAAAGTGGTGACAGTGTTACAAGAAAGAAGTTTGGACATCAAAGGTGATTTAAAAAAAAAAAAGACTAACAGAGCACAGCAGCCACTTTACTGCCCATCAAACAACAGAACCAAATCGACTAGTTAACTAGTCCACAAGAAATGGCTAAAACTGATCTCAGCTGCTGGATTAAAGACCTACTGTATGCATATTGTGTATATTTCTCTTTTGAAACCATCAGTCATATTCTTTAATAATCAGATCATGTTGCTGAAATCTGTTACACTTTGTGCTGTAGTCTACATTGCAAACACAATGTCCTAGATTCGTTTGCAGAGTGTGGGTAACGTTAGCAGTGCTAGGATAAGCTTTCCTTTTCCTGTGAAGAATTGCTCCACATTGACATCGTTCCAACTGAGTGTTTAAATATCAGTAAATCTCTGCAGTACTAAAATGATTGAATCAAATCCGCGCTGGTTCGTGCTTCTGTTATGTTTATTTTCCAACTCGCTGTCAATTTCCTCTCGCAGAAAGACAAAGGGGAGCTCCTTTCTGTTGGATATAGCCTCTGTTAGTGGCCAGTGGCATTATAAAAACATAGAAGCAGCCATTAAATATAAATAACTAGTATTTGGTTTTCTATCTAGTGAGAGCAGCAATATTTAATCGGCTAGTTGACTAGCGAGCTTTAAAGCAAACAGTAGCCATGTTTTCATGGAAACAAGTAACCAGATCAAAAGCCTGACCAAACAAAGAAACAAAAAAGCTTAATGTAAGCATACCAGTTAGAAGGAAATTTAGATCTGATCAAGACAGGTGGTTTATGCCAATCAGTAATTAGATAGCGATGCGTGTAAAGATGCCTTCCAATGTCTGATGTGAAATTATTCTGGTTTTGATCCTGGGCTCCACTGATCTGTGACCTCAGTAGATGCCAAAACAACATGGTGTTCATTTTTTAAAGCAGGATATGCTTTGCCATGTTACAGACAAGCTGCCAGCCTATGAGAGTCTGGTGTCCTTAGTTTCTCAGGCAGATTTATCAAAAATGTTCAGATTGATGCTTTATAACTTCACTTGCCAGTCGATGTGTGTTATTGAGATAAAATATGATTTCATGTTAAAATTTGTTTTCATTGCAGGGAGTTTTTAAAAAAAAAAAGATTTCGCCATGTATGAGTGACTGAGCTTTGTGCCAGATGATGCCAGTCAGTCTTCCCTTCCATCCTTCATCATTAGTCCATTGCTCCACATTTTGAGTCAGGTCTTTCTGTGCTGCAGCTATTTAACCATAATAAAGATGTACTGTCTTTGGATTCCCCAGTGCTCACTCTGTTCAGCTCTGCCAGCGAACCTGTCTTCATAGCCAGATTTATATGCTTGGCAGCCATTCCTCGGATCATTGTTGGACATAAAACAAGCCATGGGTGGAGGTGGAGAGGATGTTCAAATGAATAACTTTCATTTCTTTTCTTTCATTTCCACTCAGAAAGGAGTCATTCCTCAGATTAGATGTCACACATGTGATTCGTTTTGGTACTAATAGACTAGTCTGTCATATATGCTAATATTGTGTACTGCTTTTTATGCCGTCCAAAACAGGAAGGGGACATTTTATGAGAATTTCACAAATGCTCCCCAGAAGACGACTAGCAAGGCAGTGAAAACCAGGGAGTCTGCAGCAACATTCAAAATCATCTACCTGGCCTCTAATGTGTCTTTACTGCTACCTGTTTTTGAGTCTGAGTCAGCATTCAAACAGAATGACAAACTGGGCCCAGCCGCCTTCCCTTCTGCTACATTAGACGTCTCACTGGCTGTGGATCACCATGGTGGGTGGCGAGGCTTTGCCCAGCACCTTGCCGATGGGGAGGTTGATGGTTGCATGTGGAGCAGCGTGAAATGACCCTTTTGATGCGCACACTTTAAACACACATACACATACTTGTATACACATACTGAGATTAGTGTGGCTGTTGGTCAAGATGTTATATTTTTATGGTTTTAAACATTTAAATATGCAGGTTTTATTTGATTAAAGGCAAAATCCGGAAGTGCTTATGTTTTGATTCAAATATATACAGAATATGTTCATTTTTATGAACATGTTAAGATTGTGGTAAAATTCTAATTTAAGGGAAGCAAAATTTTCAATTCAGTTTAACCTTTTTTTTAGTCAAGTATGCATTTTTGTAAGTCCTTAAAGTTGACTGTTTAAGGTGGAACAATCCTTTTTTAGGGTTTTGGTGGCTATTGGTAAAAAAATTATTATTATTTTTTTTAACCTTTTTAATTTGCATGGTATCTTGTCAAAGGTAATATTTTTGATTTGTAAATCTGTATACACTCACCAACCACCTCATCGGGTGCATCTTGCTAGTGCCTTGTTGGACTTCCCTTTTGCTTTGAGCGCTGCCTTAAATCTTCACAGCATAGATCTAAGAAGTTGATGGAAACATTCTTTGGAGGTTTAGATACATGATAGCATCACACAGTCACACATGATGAAGATCTCCCATTCCAACACATTCCAAAGGGGCTCTATTGGATTGAGATCTGATAACTGTGGAGGTCACTTGAGAACAGTGAACTCACTGTCATAGTCAAGAAACCAGTTTAAGATGATCTGCTAGGGGTGATCATGGCTCAAGAGTTGGCAGTTCGTCTTGTAATTGGAAGGTTGCCAATTCGCGCCCCGGCTCCGACAGTCTCGGTCGTTGTGTCCTTGGGCAAGACACTTCAAGACACTTCACCCGTTGCCTACTGGTGGTGGTCAGAGGGCCCGGTGGCGCCAGTGTCCGGCAGCCTCGCCTCTGTCAGTGCGCCCCAGGGCAGCTGTCACTACAATGCAGCTTGCCATCACCAGTGTGTAAATGTGTGGGTGGATGACTGAATGTAGTGTAAAGCGCTATACAAATACAGGCCATTTACAAATCACTGATTACGCGATCTATATTGGTTTTTATTTTCACTTTAATAAGGACACATCAGCTGGAAGTGGTATATTATTTATTTAGGTTCCCAACAAGGAAAAACTCTGCCAGCGTGAAACGACTTAATCAAAGGCTCGTTAATTAATTTCCCTGAATCTTTCTAAAGGTCATGCTGGTGATCTGCAGCTGTGCGTGGCTCAACAGTAGGTTTGAAAGACAGGATGACAAGTCATTTAAAGAGCAGGAGAGAGTGGCTAAAGATGATTGACCAGCTGCTATGAAGGCAGTGGATCTATTTTGTAGTCTTTTTTTATTTTTGTACACCTCTTAAACATCCAGACAGTGTTGCTCTTGCTGCTGTGAGAGATGTGTACCATTTGCGCTTTCTGGGAAACATCATGGTTTATTTGCTGCAAGTCTTTGATGAGCTGTAATAAATTATTATTTTTTTAAGAGACAAATTGAACACTGTGTTTGAAGCGCACTTCAAATCCAGATCAAATCCAACTGGAGCCCATCAGTGGCTTTTAGGCAAAAGGAAAAAAAGTACTCCTACTATGCATATATTATTTTAAAAGCCTGTTGTATTGGAAGTAAACCAAATAATGAAGGCAGGCATGTCAAATGCATCAGGTGTCTCTTCTCTTTCGGCTCCAAACCCTCATTTGTCTTTGCCTTAATGGGACAGCCGATTGTTTTCCTCCTTGTGAGCATGTTTCCACACAATTTGAATTAATTGGATTGTAAATTGATCCTACTTTGGAGCCAAAACCCTGGAAGCTGGAGCTTTGGCTGCGTACAACGGTTTAATCTGAATACTAAATGTTATTAAAAGCCTCCCCTGCTTCGCCTGTGTAGGACAGTGTGTACCTGGTAATGAGAAAAAAGCCCAGAGGGCTTATTGCATTCATTGTGCAACAGCATGGTATAATTCAGTAATTAATTGCCTTAGTGCGTGCATGTTGCTGTAATGTTTTCAAGATAAACACTATGACGTAGTTCCCATTAAATGGCTCTTGTGGCTCATGCTAACTTTGCATTTAGCATCTCTGCTTGGAAGTATCCCCAGATGGCGACCTCTAATGCAGTCAGCAAAATGGCCATCCCAGGCAGCTAGTATAGGTATTTACTTTGGGTCAGTCAGAAAAGCAAATATTAGCAAGAATCGTGTAAAAACCACCCTGTCTGGAAAGATATTTATGTGAAACCTTTTGTGACAACCAATGTAAAGGCATGTGGTACCTTTTTACAGAAGAAGTAATTATTATTATTATTTTTTAAAAAGCCTTTTAGACTTTTGTACATTTGGTCAACCAAGTAGTTTCACGGATGTTAATCAAACAATTATAACTAGTTATTAAGTTTGTTACATCATACAAGTTGGCCGCGGTGGTCAGAGAGAGGATGCTTAATTGTTACAATGATAAATGAAAGCAGTTGTTTACTTGCCAATGCTAGCTTTGTTTCACACAATGCACAGAAGGTAACTGATCTGAGAGCAGTGAAAGCAGGAGCCAGCAGTGGCTTAGCTAGCGTGCTAATCTCTGACAATCTCCTGTCACAGACCAGAGGTTTATCTACAATGCACATGCACAATCAATTTTGGTTCCAGAGACAATATCCAGTTGTAACCACAAGATGGCAGTGATCTAAAGGATAAATGCAATGAGAGAATAAGTATGAGGGATGAGACACGATTTATGACAGAATTTTGTTTGAGATGAAAGAAGAAAGATTTCTTTCACCATCGTTTTAATTTAGGTCTATTTTTTTTTTTTTTTTTTTTTTTAGATTCCATTGCACAAGCACTTCCTGCCTTGCTTGCTCTGATAGAACGTTAATGTTCAAATCTTTATAACAGAGGTGGAATTTACAAAGGTAGCATGATCAGTGAAGTTATAATTGCACAGTATTGGAAAATCTAGATTGAAATAAAGTTACTATATACTTAAAAAGGAGAATTTACTTTTTTATTGGCTAAATCAGCGCTGTGTAAAACAGACTGTTTAATTGATGGATGTCAAAACCTTTACACCACAAATCAGTTAAACACTTTTTGCAGTTTGGCTGCTGCCATGTACATATCTCCTAGTTAGCCAAGCAACAGACGAATAAAATACTATAATTCCAGCCAAAAACTGCCTCTGGTGGAATCACAGGTAGTATTAGAGATGGATGTTATGACTTTGACATTATTCCTCGGTTTGTGAAGTCCTTTTATAGACCCTTGAGGTCATCACTTTTTGATGAGAGGTGATTAGATAAGGAGTATATCCTGGTGACTGACACCATGAACTAATAAGGAAAGAGTTTACTGACGTAGGGGTTAAGGGGCCTTTTGTAACCACAGCTAATGTTCCGTGTTAGCTTCACTTAAGAGACCTTTATACTATATATGGGTGGGAGACCTGTCAGTCAAAGCAGCCAAGCAACAACTCCAGTATTGAAATGGATAAGCTATTAAAAAGCAAACAAAAAAAAAACTCCATAGAGTTGTCCTAAAAAGAGAAGATATAATTAGTGGGGGTTTTTTTCTCCAAAATATACAGATGTAAACAATCTCTGTATGTATGATATACAACAATGATGATATTATATGAATATATTGGAGCACAATAAGTCATCTGCTAATCAGAAGGTTATTGGTTCAATCTCCCTCCAGTCTCCATGTCAATAATTTATTAGCAAGAAATCAACCCCAAGCAGCTCTCTGATGCTTCCATCAGACTGTGAATGTTTCTAATTGTTAGATAAATGCACTTAAACATAAGGAAAAGTGCTTGGATGAATGGGTGAATTTTGCATGTTGTACAAAGTTCGTTGAGTGCTCAGGTAGAGTAGAAAAGCGCTATACAAGAACCCGCTTAACCATTAGTGTAAGATAAACTGTTTTTAAAGTTGGGCAGTCATCTGAGACTGTTATGAAGGTGCCACATGTTTTATTATCTTAACATCCCTTAAAGGCCTTATCATCCTTGGTGAACTGGTGTTTTCCTGTATACACTTTACATTTAATGATTAGTATTCTGTTCCCAGTAGTAAGAACTCGGTGTGATGTTTGCATTATACAAGGAGCTCATTGACCTTAATTTGCATGCATCCTTTGATAGATGCTATTTACCTGCTTTTTTTTTTTTTATAGCTGGTGCTGTCCATGAGAGCATGGATAAAGTGTGGCCTATAAGATTTTTTTTCCCTCTTTTCCAGCCATATGAAAAAGAACAATGAAAAAAACAACTTACTGGTGTCTGGTCCGCTTTAGCTCATTTTCTGTTTTCTTAAATGATCTCAAAACCTTGTGTTTGTTCACTTTTGAAAGCTCTCTTTCCAATACAGTGAGGTTCCATCCATCAAAAACAAATTTCGTACAACTGATAATCATTTCATTTCATTTTAAATCCCCCTCACACACACACAGCATCTTATTTTGCTCCACCGGTGGCAGAATTTTAATTCTCTCCTTGCGAAACCTCCTCGCCTATTGTGCTTCACTATTCAGAGTACAGCGCTTCTTCTTCTCATCTTGCCAGCTCTGCTTACACAGCCAAAGCTCGGAGGAGCCACAGACGCTCCCCACAATGTAGATGACAGGATAAAGGGAGAAGGAGACGGAGAATGAATGAGGAAGGGAAGCGAAAAGAATGGAGAGAGTGATAGAACGAGAAGCGAAAAGGCCAGGGAGGGAGGAGAAGCCATGTCTCCTTTGTCTTGACATTTCTCTGCGTCTCTCCTCTGGGAATGAACACCTCGATATAAATGTTCCACACAGAAGATTGAGTGAGATAGGAGGAAGAGGAGGAGGGCTTGTTTGATGTGCATTAGTTATTACAGAGTCTGCGTATAATTTGGTTTGGGGTTGATGTAATTAAAGGGTTCGGGCCTCAGCAGTTTTCCTCAGACTAATTTGTTTAGGAAGTGCTGATTCCCCCGCCGGCCGCCAGTGACGATAGAGTGACTCTGCTGCAGCTGTTGCTGGTGGTCATGGCAACAGGAGGGCCCACAGGTGTCCATATTGATATCTCTGTCGAGCTAGCTGCCTCCTCAGCGGGACTGCATTCACATTCACCACTTTGCACCTGGTGCAGTTAATCCACACAGTGGCTGGAAAGGACATCCACCTGCTAAATTCTCTAAGAGATGAGGTAGTATTTAGAAGGCGGTACTCATTTACACCTGGGGATAAGGTTACATTCATGTCAAACTACTGTTCTGTGGATGGCACAATAGATGGGGCCTTATTATAGTAACTGCTTATAAAAACCGAAAGGCAATTATGCTAATCAGTGAGCCTTAAGCCAGCACACTTGTCTGAATTGCTTTCCAGATGGTTAGCTGTGTAGCTCCTGAACAAGCAGCAACAATTAGACCTGAACCTACCAGAAACTGCAGTTCCTCTAGTGGCCACTTGAGGCTGGCTCCAGAAGTGAGTCAATCCTCAAAGACTCCCCAAGTTAAAATTTCCAAATTTAAAGCATTAAATTTGGACATTTGGACAGAGCATGTTACAAAACTAGTTTTGGCACCTATCGATAGTTTCCATCTACATGATGACTCTCATCTTGATACTGGATGTATGGGTGTGGTGTATCTGCAAGGTCACTAATGTGAGTCACACATGTGGACCTCTTTTAATGGATTATTTGACTGATTTTGTGGTTTGCTGTGTGGTACACACCATCCAAGATATTTGTGCTTCAGTTTTGATGTTTGAAATTCTTGTATTTTATTGGGCTGTTACTTAGCAAACAGCTTGTTTCTGAAAGAGGATGAGATAATGAGTTGCACAAAGAGCTAATAGTTCACCTTTAAAAAGAGTTTTCATCCACTGTTGTGTCATCTACAAACTGCATGCTACTACCTGACACAAAATTATTTCTAATTCTAGAAAACAACTGATTGCAGAAAGCTAATTTACCTTTATATGCCTTTTTTCTTTGAAAAAAATCGAACGAGCTAATCAGCCTTAATCACAAATTGAGGCTGATGAGATGTGTCATTCATTTTTTGTTAACTACCATAACACGGGTTCCCTCCAAATAAAAATCTGGCATGTGTTACAGTCCAAACACATCCTTGCTCGCAGGAAAGGATGAGTTGGATTTGAGGAGTTGTGAGTGCTGGCAGGGTTTTGGGTTTGTGTGAGTGTGATGCTTGTGGTTTTCTTTGATTTAAAGCCTCCTGGACTGGCTGGGACAGCTAAAGTAAGCATGCAGCGTTCACGTGCACTTGATGTCACCTTGCAGGATTTCTTTGGGCATTAAAGTTGGCTCATGCTTCAGTCTGGAGCTGCAGGCATGTGGAGTTAAGCTACAGAGATGATGATGAATCTCAATTCAGCCTGAAATGAAAATGCAACTTTTTAAGACATGAACACAGGTTCTCTGTGAAAGCATCATCATACTCATGCAACTTCATGATTCCTACCAGACACTGTGGTTATATGTTAAAATTGCTGCCATTACTTCTTATAATTTTAACATTTTGCAGAAATACGTTCTTCAGTTCTGTTATGGCAGACTGCAGCTTTTGGGATTGGTTTTCTCTGCGAGGTATTTGATAAAAGCAAAGAGTTGCCTACGTCTCGAGGCCTAAACTCGGCAGGTTGGGAACCGATCCTGCTGCTTTCCTTCCTGCCGATGATAATCTGTCCACTCCTCGGGTGGCCTGAATGAAAGCAGGAGCTGGCTGACAGATCAAACAAACCACCTCCTTGTTAGATTTTCTGGGAAAATAAATAGTTTTCAGCTTTGCTGCCAAAAAAATCACAGGTGGAAAACAGTTCCTAACTATGCGCAGGTGGAGTTCTTATTTTGTGAGCTGCAGGTTTGATAATCACTGAATCTATAAGTGGTACTGATACATTTTAAGACCTCTCAGGAAATATTTAGATGGACTTGCTGTTTTAGAAATCCCGGAGGCATCCACGGATCTCCATACGCTGCCTCCCCTGATTGTGTTTACTTCGTGCTGGACCAGGCAGGTGTTTCATGTATAAATTATGCCCATTAGCTGTAACTTAATCGAACACTGGAAGCAAAGAATAAAAGATGTTTCCAGCCTTCTCTAATTCGAATGGGTTTGTAGATTTACTCTGTTCAATCATGCATTTAATAAATCTCCTCAGAGTGCAGAGAAGGCTGGCTCACCAGTAATAATCTTTTGTTGGCCAACTGTGTTTTTAAGGCCACCAAGCTGCTAACCATGAGTGCACCATTAGTACTCATGGTTAATTCTCTTTTAATGCCATCTGGAGCAACCAGTTAAACCGAATGAGCCGAAATCTGTGTGAGTTTCCCAATTTAACAAAGTATGGAAACACCAGGTCATAGAAAAACATCATTAATAATCCACAAGGATCCACTCCAGGAGAGTGGGGTCTAACTCCCAATGCTTATGCTTTCCATCTATTTTGTTAGATAATTTTTGTGTTGAAGTAGACACAGTAAAAACTCCTATTTTCTCTAAGATACCAGCTGACAAGTCATAACTCATGGCATATACTTTGTACC
>VUQR01032997.1:16078-27454 GCA_015108515.1 Hemichromis elongatus
GCATATACTTTGTACCTGCATCCCTGGAAAAAAAAAAAAGCAGTGTTTCCCACATAAAGATTTTTTTTATTTAAATGGTATAAGTTGTGATAATCCTAAAAAATAAGCACACCTCACGATTCAACAGCAGTTAGAACTATGTTTAACAGCTCTCTTAAGGTCTTGCCACATCAATTCACCCAGGTTAATATCTGGCATTGACAGGGTTATTTCAACACCTCAATTTTTTTCTTTTTCAGCCATTCTATTGTAGATTTGCTGCTGTGCTTGTTGGACAGCTGGCCTCACATTTCACTCTAGAATATTATGGTATATAACAGAGTTCATGGTTGACTCAGTCACTGCAAAGTGTCCGGGTCCTGTGGACCCAAATCATCATCCCTGAACCACAGTGCTGACAGCTGGTGTGCTGTGTCTCAGCTGACAGCATGTGGTTGGTTGTCTCCAAAGGTGATGCTGTCCACTATGACCCAACATCTTAACCAAGAGTCTTTCTTTCTCACATGACTGCATTTTTGGCTGTGTGAAAAGAAATACAGTGGTCCTTATGCAGATTTGACATGGTATGACTCCTCAGGTATATTTGGTGACGCATTTTAGGATTTTTTTTTTTTTTTTTGCTAACATGTCCCACAGTGTAGTTACAAAATTTAGTCACTGCTAACCAGCTAGCCTTCGCTGTTTCTATCCTCTATTTTGCTATTGTATGAAGGACACACTGGAGATGCCATCAGCCTGCTCTCCAGTGAGTCTCATGTCACATGACTTGAGCCTTCATGGCCTGCTGCAAACATGATCAGAGTTTCAAATAAAGAGGTAAACCTATGTAGATGTAATCCCTAAAGCTTTGGCTTCAGACATTTTTTTTTTTTATGATGTCAAAGATGGACTATCCCTATAAGGATTACTTTGGACTGTAAAGCATGCAAAGCTACTGTAGAGTCCAAGATATATAAAAGCTTTTTTTTTAAATTAATAGAATTGTGTTGAAGTAGCTTCTTCACTTTAATCCTCTAATTGAACTGTTTTAAAATGGCTTCACATATCTCTGTCCATTTATTGTAACTTATGTGCGGACACTTAAATGCTCTTTAAATATTACAGCACTTTAGGTCACAGTATAACATTTATGCTATCTTGTATCATTCTGCCATAAAAGTTGCTTTCAGATTTTTGTTGTGGAGTTCAGATGAAGGGAAGGCAAAAGGCTTCATGAGCCTTTGTGCTTTGCTGTGTGCGTGACAGCATGTTAACATGGCTACGATTATGAGCTCCAGAAATGTATTTGACCCATATTCATGTCTTGTGGGACTGTCTTCACTCAGTTCATCCTCTAGTAATGTCTCTCAACTCTATCTCTCTGAAAGCTTGATGTATGTCTTTTTTGCTGGTGTCTCGTTTCTCATTCGTGCTCGTTGTACTCTTTGGGCAGCTTTGCTTTTCTCCCCCGCCATGCTGTCAGTGCGTCCCTTGGCCTGTTGATTGAAACATGCCCTCAGTCTGCCTGACGACATTCGATGCCAAGTGGCTGATTTATTTGCTCTGTAACACACCGATCCCCCTGCTGTGAAACCCCCCTCGGATCTTGGAGTTGATGTGGTGCATTTCATCAGACATTGACTCTGCAAAACAGTTTTCCTCCTTCTCGCTGCCGGCTGCTGAGCTCTCACTTGCTGAGATGGCATTGTGCTCTTCATTGACTGCACCTTTGTGTGTTTGTCTGGTCCTTTACAACCGTCTCATTGGATGTCATGGCCATTGATTAACTCGACAGGCCTTGTCAGAGCTTGTTATCCCGTCCATTTTCTTGCCAACTGCTCAAGTCATTAACATTTCGGCTGCTGCGCAGAATGCCTCGGCAGGTGTTAATGTAGCTCATTTTCCTCACCAGCGTCCATCCACACCTGTGCTGCTGTCCAAGAACAGCGTGTGCTGTGCAAGTGTGATAAAGAAAAGCAGCACATCACAAACACTCTGACGTCTGCGCATCTTACAAAGGATGATTTTAATGATCGAGTCATTTTCTGATAGTTTGTTGATCAGCTGATTGCATTTGGCTTGTCAGGTTGTTGCAAATCCTCTTCAGTCCAAACTTAAAATAAACTGACTGACCAGCTGAAATCTATTCATCCATCCATCCCTCCCGCCTTGATTTTCTGGGTTGCGGTCATGGGGGCAGGAGCTGGCAGAAAACTCTCGACCTCCCTCTCTCCAACCACCATCTCCAGCTCATCTGGGGGAAAAACCTGATCTTTACACTTTTCCCTGGGTCTACCTCACGGCCTCTTCTTGGTACGATATTCATGGGAATGCATTGCTCATCCATCCTTTGGATGGAGGAAAAAGAGAAAAAAAAAATTAGCCACTGCAATGAAGTACTGTCACAATGTGTAGTGGGAAGTGGTGCGTTCAAACACGGGGAAATCTCTGTGCGTAATATTTTCATGTCACTTGACTTCTGCAGGCTAAAGGACAGTGTGTTCTCCTGGTTTCTCTTACCATGGAGGAGTTTCTTTAATACAAGCTACATGCTGCTGACTACTGCAGCAACAGCTCTCTCTGTCAGCTGCAGGTCTTTCCGGAAACCATTTGTTTCCTCAGGTTGTCCACTGCCATGCACGAGAATTGGCTTTACAACAGGAGCTCTGTGAGCCTGAACCAATTTCATCAGAGGCACCTTGAAAGCATGTGTGCACAGGTACCCTTTCACATGTTTGGCCTCAGGAGACACCGCTGAAGGTCAAGCGTGTCAGCTGTGAATCTGCACTGTGTGTGTGTTTTGTGTTTGACATTTGCCGTTTTTTTTTTTCCTAAATAGTAGCTCTCTTAGCTGCGGGGCTCTTATCTGGTGTGTTGCACTGCTTTAAAGAGAGGCGTGATCTACAGGTGAGAGTGCTGTTGGAAGTGGAGGCAATCACGGGTTTGCCAGCAGTCGTGTCTATACAGGTCAAGGGTGTGTCATTCAGCTCATGTGGACGTAGAGACAATGACACGAGCCCCTCTTTTTTTTTTACTGCAGTAAAAGCTTTCATTGTTTCCTTTTATCTCCTGAACCGTCATTTGTTAGAGTCCCGTTGTCACGTCTGAGTGTCTCCTGTAATGGATGAAATTCCCAACTATTAAACGTGCCACAGTGCTTTGCCTTTCAGCTCCTAAAAACAACACAGTCATCAATCTCAGACGTAATATCTCAGATGTTTGCTCTTGGCCGACGTTTGGTCCATTTTCAGCATCTTCTCCTACCATACGATGATATTTGAACAATTTACCCCCATCCTCCATCTTTCCTGCGCTAATATTACACAGACTGGTACATATATTGTGCTTTCCCACTCTATCTGATAACTGAAAGAACTTTTAACCCAATATTCATACACTCGCACTTCATCAGGGGCAGTTCAGGGTTCAGTATCTTCCCCCCCAAGTATACCTTAACATACAGTGCTCTGTGTTTGCAATATCATGGCATATAGTTTTTAGCTAATTAGCTAACGGTTGTTGTTAGAGCAGTCTTTGTATTATTGCCATATTTTTTTTTCCAGCTCCATTCTGAAGCTTGCATTTGCACTTAATTATGTTTACACAGGAAATTGTAAATATCTGCCAAGTGTATCCGAGAATCAGTCATTAGTCACTCTGACATGTTTATGCTTTTCTTTCTGGTAGTTATTGTGCAAATTAAGTAATACTGATATTAATCACAGGCAGCCACAGATTGATCTAAAATATATTCTTTAAGACTTTTTTTTCCTCTAAGAAATGGTAAAAATCTCCCTGTTTGATTACTGGCACGAATTGGGGAAAAAAAACCAAAAAAACCAACGCGGCCTTTGAGACGTCCACACCTTGTGCCAGCGTGCAGGATTAAAGCACAGCTTCAGATGACCTGGACATGCTCGCAGATCAACATCACGATTCCCTGACAACCTCGGGTGTAACGAGCAACACACAACACAACACACAGTCAGGCTTTAATCCTGACAAATTGCCACCACGGGTCCCTTTTCTAAAGCCCTTTATCTGCCTCGCCTGCCCATTCACTAACATGCATAAGCTTCCAGAGTCACTCTGCATTCTATATCCTCCCCACCAGGGCCCATTATCTTAAGTGAGTGCTGATAGGGTGCGAGAGGATGTCCAAATGAGCAGCAGGAGTGTGTTTGAGATCTGACTCGTAATTCCGCTTGTATAAAAACTGCGTCAGTAATACGTTCTAAATTTCCCTGTATGTGTTAGTATAAACCAAACCTGTATATGTGAGAGCTGGGGGGCTTTGATGTTGCTACTCAGCTGTCAGACACATCAACTCCATGCTCTTTTTAAACACAGCAAACACAGCGAGCTTGCCAGTGAGGGATAAGGCATGTAGGAATATCAAAGCCGTTTTATTTGGCAACATCTGGGGACATTTTCTGGAGGCTGATTGCAACAGAAACTATTGAAAGCTGCCCTTAAAGTGGGAATTATGCACGTCAAGGTTCCTCTGGAGAGGAGTCTCTTTATCGCTGGCAAGCTGTTTTACAGTCCCCATACTGAGGACTGCTTCTTACTTCAAAACCAGCCCCGTGTTTTCACTTCTACAGAAAAAGGAGAGGCTTCGAAGCTGAGCTGTTTTTTGTTTTGTTTTTTCTTCTTCTTTATTTTATTCTTGATGTGTGTTGATGTGCAAATAGTCGTCAAAGCTGTATCTCCCTGTCTGAGGTCGGGTCTGATTCTCAGATCTTGTTATCTCGGTCAAACATGTTCTAACATTTCATATATGTAAAGGGAATAACCTTGCATTAATTTTGCAGATTGCTTTTACAGAAATGTGATACAGTGTGTGCCCTAATCTTGAAAAAAAAAATAGCTGAAAGGGTGCTTAGTTCATCCCTGACAGTATCTATATTTTTTGAGATATTTGTTCTGATGAGTTGCATCAAAACACAATTTGGTAATTTCTGTGCAGGCTTCACAGCAGCATCAAGTTGGAAAGAAGATGAGTGGAAAGAACAGCTTTCAGTTCTTTCCACTCATTCATTATCAGCTGCGATCTTGTCACGTCTCTGGGATTGTGAATAGTTGTTAGTTCTTTACTTTATTTGCTTCCCTTGGTCTTGTCGATGTCTGTGTCTTCGCCTTTGACTTCATGCAGTTACTTTTCTTTCTGTGTCTCTTTTACTTCCCGTCTCTGTCTTCCGTCTGGTTAATTGTTCTCACCTCCTGTTATTTCTTTCCTTGCTCTTGCATATGTCTTGTTCTCTTATTAGTGCACTTATATATACAGTAACTGTCCACTTTGTTAGTTACACCTTGCTAGTACGAATTATGACCTCTTTTTGCCTTCAGAACTTTCGTAATTCTTCATTGCATAGAATCACCATCTGTTGTATGTATTCCTCTAAGATTTTGGCCATATTGGATTGATATCTAGTGATTATGGAAGCCATTTTTGTTTGTTAAAGTCTTTGTAATGTTGTAGAAACCAGTTTGAGATCGTTTGAGCTGTGTAACATGGTGTTTTATCCTACTATGAGCAGCTGTCAGAAGATGAAAGATGCTCATTTGGTACCTGGGGACCTAAAGTGTCTAGAAAACATCCGCCACACCGCTACACCACCAACACCAGTCTGACGTGTTGATACAAGGCAGAATGGATCTATACTTCCATGTTGTTTATTCTAAAAATGACCTTACCATCCAGATGTAGCAGCAGAAATCGTGATTCCTCAGACTAGGCAATAATTGTCTCGTCTTCCGCTGTCCAATTTTAAATTGTAGCCTCTTTCCTGTTTTCAGATGGATTCTCGTCTTTTGTTATGCCGTCTGCCAGTGTCTTATATTTGGGTCCTTTGTCTCAGTACAGTGATAAATTTATAATCAGATGTCTTAGGTTGAAACCATTACTTGCAATATAAAATACTTTGTAAAGTAATAAAAACAGAGTCCAAGAGGCTCTAATGTTGGAACTTTCACCTTTTCTTAACAGAACTGAATGTGATCATTGATTAAAGGTGACACAGTATCTTTCCATTTATTTATTAATAATGCTCGTTAAAGAGATCAGGAGGTAACTGTAGTGGTTTGCACTGCGTCCTGATGGATTCATTAGTAGTTGTCCTGACCTGTGACTCAGGGGCTACCTGCCAATCAGGGTATTGACTCGCTTTGTGTTTTTACCGGCTGAAGTTGTCCACACTGACATCGACCTCTGTGGGATATTCCCGCCCTAGGCTGAGTGCCAAACATGTCCTCAGCCTCAACGCAGTCTGTCTCACTAAAAGAGATGAACGGGGAGGGAGAGAGGCATCATCTCAGCCATTTCTCAAAGTCTAAACCGTGTTAGCAGGTGGCACAGCAGGAAAAAAGAAAAAGTATGAAATCCTGTTTAACTTGCTTTATACATTTTTATCTTTAAACTGGCCACGTAGTCCTTCAAAGCAATAGCCTTTTATTTTTCCTAATGTGGAATGTGTTTGAGGAGTTTTGTTTCATTTGCAGTTTTACAACACAGGCAGCTTTCCTTTGTCCTTCCAGAGACACCACAGCTGCTACTTAAAGATTTCTGCTCTCTGTTCTGGTGTTCTTTCGTTCTCTTATTTTTTTAGATTTCAATTTGCACTTGAAACAGAAGGATTAAATAGTCTTAATTGGTTTATTCTCAAAGGATTTAGGATTATAATGTAGAATTACGTCATCTTGCCTGAAAGACAGTGTTATTTGGGGGGAAAACTGAGCTTTCTGAGACTGGTGCTTACTGAAAAATATCTTAAAGCACACAGAAACAGACAGGTTTACCCTCACATATCTGGAGCCTACTTGCTATAAAGAAACAATACAGAGTCATAATTAACTTTCAGACTGCGGCGCTAAGGCCTGTGATTCTTCTTTGATAATTAAATATAGCAAAAACGTTTTTCTCTTGAGCTAATTGATGCCAGGAAAAATGTGCATTCCTATTTCCAACCAATTGGCAAGTGGTTGCTGACCTCAGTGCAGTTGCTTTGGTCAGTTGGTCAGTCAGTAGTTTGCATGAAACATGCCAACTTGTCTGCAAACAGTCACAAGCTACCCACTGTTTCCAATTTCCGGTTTGCATTGCGCTTTTCCGATTCACTCCAGCGTGTTCTTCTTCAGCTATATAAAGCAAACTTTGAAAAGGAATCGAACTATTCCAAAGGACTTCCTCTAAACTTTCTCAAAATGATGAAATAATACACGCGCCTTAAGTAAACATTAAAAAGATGCAAAACAATAACTTGCTACAAGAAAACTCATGAATCACTGTAGAGATGCAATCCGGCTCTGAAGAGATGCAGAACAACCACAAAAAAAGATGCAAAGCAAAAATAATGACATGCAAAAAGACCTCATTTCAAAACTGACTTAAAAGAGATAAAACAAAAAGGGAAAGAAAAGAAAAAGAGATCATAATTAGAAACAAAATGACCAATGGAAGAGTGGTGGGTCTTTTGCATATCAGTACTGCTGGTTTGCTCATATCGGTAGATATGATTTTGTAGTACTTTGTTTTTTTGTTTTTTGTTTTCCAGGGCATTTATCAGAAAGTAATATTGATTTGTACAAGTACCTTTAAACACTGATATTTACTGCCCTGCTCTCAGAGCAGAGTTTGTGTTGTTATTTCCCTCCGTCATAGTCGACACATGCTGAATTTTACTGACGGGGAGAGCGAGGGAGAAAAGTGAGTCGAACTGGAAATCGCATTACACGTTTCCGCAAGGACTTGGAGGAAAAACAACCTGTTGTTGTTGCTGATGCCAAACAGAAAAACCCTCGAGCAAGTGCCAAAGTGGCACACGGTTCTTTTTCATCCTGTGTCAGAAAATATTCCAACTTGTTCACACGTGTCACCCCAACCTGACAGCTTTTTCAGAAGTAAGATTGGCAGGAAGTTATTATTATTTTTTTTTTATGAAACATGTATAAATGTTGTTTTGTTGAAAGTAAAAGCATGAAAAGACAAAAACTGTGATGTTTTCCCAAACCCTCAGATATACTTTAATGCCTGTTTACAATACGGCTTACTGAGCTGTCATTGGTAAAGGACACAGTTCATTTCTAACATCTGTCTTTGGACCAATTGCTTGGCAACAGCACATACTCCATCATCCCAGCACTTCGTCATCTCAGGCCACTCGAGCCTCTTCGAGGGCTTCCATGTTATTCACAATGATGTTCCTGTGTTTCATTGGCATGTTAAATCTTGATTGCATTAAATGGAAAGTGGCTGTTATGCATTCGCTTTAATGGGGGTTCGACACTATCGCAGCTAATGAGTCGGACATCACTTTGAAAAGGAAAATAATCCACCATTTAAATACAACTTGCCAGGGAGGAAATTAATGCGTCAAGGTTAAACTTGCTGTCGGATAAAACAGGACCTGTGGAGTGCCTCTTAGTAAAGAGTCGGGAACATTACACAGCAGATAATGTCACGTCTGAGCGCCAACAATGAATGTAACGACGAGTTTCACAGGTAGACGTTTTCCTCATCTGACACCTGTGATCTAAGACTTTTTTAAAAATTTTACTATAGGATGAGATTTGTGTTTGTGAAGTTGAGTGTGAAACATGATTTTGTTTTTACGGCAATAGTAATTAATGCTAAGGTGTACCCATCCATGTTTACAGCTTCTTTTTAATGTAGTGGATTGCTCCGTCTTTCAAAGAAGGTCTAAGTATCTCTAGATCTTGATCAAAAGCGATTGGCTAGCATATCTATAAGCTACTTTTGGCAGTTCTTTAGTGATCAGTCGTCGATCCCCTCAAGTCAAACTGTAGGTGTGCCTGACCCGACGTTCTTTAGCATAATATGAAAGAAGTGGATCGTTAGTTCACTCCAGAAAAACAGGCTTTAACCCCTCAACTGCCACAGGCCTCCATGGTGGCAGCTCTCATGTCAGGGCCAGTACTGATATTTTGTCTTCTGTCCTTTTCTCCTAACAGCGATCCCTTTGGAGCTGATTTATTTATGATTTGGGCACAACGACGACTGATCGGATTGAGTTGGAATCCACTTCTGTCTGGGTGAGTTTGTATTGACTGTTGAGAGACCCTAAAGAATCTAATTAAAATCTGGTTTGCCTTGATTTTCTCTGCATGAGGTCATGTCAGCAATAAGTTGCATACTTGAAATCACTAATTTTATGCTATGGTCTTTATTATATTTGGTCTTTTGTTTATCTGTCATTCTATTTTAGAATAAAAGACAGAAGGCACAGCATGGCAATACTGCCCATTTTAGCCCCAGAAACGATAGCTGATGTGTATGAGAGGAAACTGGTCCAATATTTTAACATTTCAGACACTATATTTGACCTTACCTGGCCATAAAACTTGCTGCTCTACTGAATTTTTGTAGTATTTAGAAGGAAGCACTAAATTTAACAAGAACAAAGGCTTTAAAAACTATAATCATGAGATAATGATTGTGGGGGGTGTAATAACACCATAGTTATCTGCTTTAAGAAGAGTGTACTTGTAAGCATGAATTGCTGAACTATGGTTACCTGTAGTTTGTCATGTTTATCTGCCAAATCTCACTAATTACCATCCGAGTAGTTGTAAAATGTGGAAAAAAAACAAAGAAACAAAAACTAGTGAGTGCAACACAAACTGGAAATAATAAAAAAGATGCTCCCTCTAAAACATGGTGGTCTGCTTTGATGGTGAACTTTCTTTAAATCCAGATTGCATCACACTCTTCTTTTTCACTACAGTTTGGAGAAGAGCACAGGACGGCATTTGTAGACAAGTCTGTCACTTCCATTCAAACTACAACTACAGCTGCAGCAATATGCTAGCAACCAAAGCAATCACAAGGAGGTATTTGCCAACCAGTTTGGGACTTTTGGCCATTGGATCATGGACTGGTCTGCTGTAACTCAGAGTTTTAGCAAACACTCAGAACCAGTCAGGTAATACTAACTTTTCCCCTCACAACCGGTTAATAGCTGGTTGAGGACCAATCTCTGGGCCAGCATGATTGTCACATGTCCAAAGGTAACTTCATGTAGTTAGTGGTCACGTGTCTGCACAAGACTTTTACCGCAAATTTTTTTTTTGTCACATACTTTTCTCATAGATTTCAATTTATTGTCTCTCTCTATACTCTGATGGTGTAATTATTCTACCGAAATCAAAATTTCCATTTACTTCATAATTATACGGTAAACCTCGCTTATTGCAGCAATTAATGCCGAGTAAAACAAAAGGAAAATATTTGTTTACGTTCTGTGAAATAATTAAGTTGTCACAAAGCATTAAATTACGCTGAAATATGCAGAATTTATCCTCAGGCCTGCTTCTGGTTTCCTTGTGCGTGTGGGAGTAGACGACGTTTGTTTGGGTTCGCCCATAATTAACGTGTCAAAGCGCCGTCGAAGATATAGAGGTGTTAATGGTGACAAGGTGACGTGTAAAGGTTTGAGGGCAGCTCTAAAAATATGCCGCTGTCACCTCATCAGTTCTCCCACCTCCGGTCGTTTCCCCGACGCCCTCCGAGCGAGGCTTTGACAAAACATCCATGATATGACAACCCGTGTCTCCTAACAACGTGCCACGGTTTCCAAACGCGCTTCAAACTGACTGACAGACTCTTGAAAGCGTTAGCTGGCAGCGCTGCCTTCGATGGATGTGCGAGCCAAGGTGCAGGTTGAAGAGGAGGCGATACGTGTGATGACTCTCTAATCGACTGTTTCTTTTTTTTTTTTCCTTCTTCTTTTTTTTTCCCTGAATGTTTTCCTGCCGAGCTTCTAAAAAAACACTCAAGCTTGGTGTTTTTAGAGCTTGTGCAGTGGAAAGGCTAGAAATGGACGCGCACACACACACGAACACCTACACCAACACGCACACAAATTCCCGCTGTGCTGCTTCATGATGTGCGAATGAGCTCATACTGAGGGATCAAGGGTCGAGGTGCATTTTCTCAGGTACCAGAGAGTCTTATTTACCACTTCCTGTCAGGCTTAAAACGCACAAATCAGGGCACAAACACACAGAGATCGAGAAAAGCTCTTCTTCATACACCTGTGATTATGTTGTTTTTTCTTTTTTCTTTTTTGTTATCTCAAATGTCTTCTCACAGCCTCGAGGCCTGTCCTTAAATGCCATCACCTCGCCTGTGAACTCTGTTATTTAATAAGTGAATCGAAGTGTTTCATTCTGCAGCGAGATGTGCTCCATTTGAAGACCTGATGGTACAAAATGATTTCTGCCATGAGAGGGAAAAAAGCACATTATGACCTATGAGTCATCTGGAGACTGCATTAACCTCTGAAAGTTTTTCTTTTTTTTTTGAAATATTATTATAACTTTTTTTTTTTTTTTTACCAGGAAAAAAAAAAAAAAAAAAAATTTTTTTTTTTCCCCCGG
>VUQR01032997.1:27474-40707 GCA_015108515.1 Hemichromis elongatus
ACATAAAACAATAACAGTGCCATTGTCCCACGGTTGATAATTTAAAGTGATCCTCATTTACATAATGTCTGTGAGCAGATTAGCTTAATTAAAACTGTCAGTGCTGTTTTGATGTTTAGCCAGAGCGGCTGCGCTTGCCTTTATCTCCAACCTCCTGGATCTTTATTTGAATCTGTAGATGTAGATCGAGCCTCCGGCTGCTGAAATCGCAGCGATGACCCTTTTCTGGTTTTAAAAATTGCATGTTTTCTCAGGATAGCGATGCCTCTCATCAAAGAGCACAGAGAAACATTGATTAGTTTTCCAGAGGGAGTTTTTTGGACTCACTCTGACCTCCGTGAAAGTTGAAGGGATGCGTCATGCCTATGCTGTAGTCATAGGCAGTTTAAAGGATGGATGAAGCTTCATGGGCTGAAATGTGAAGCCGATCCTGAAAGTGACGTAAACTTGTCTTTTTTTTTTAATGGCCACCAGTGGTTGAGTCCTTTGCTCAATCGATCTGTCATCGCGCGAGTTTGATGTACATTTTCTGTCGCTGTAGTCAGAAAAGTCGATAAACCAGGGAAATGGTGACTTTCATGATGGTGACTGCAAAGATTCTCAACTCAAGTCTTCATAACCAGTGTTTACTATCAGTGGGTGCTGTCATGGTGGCTCAGTCCATCTTTAATATACAGTCTGTGGCTTCAGTCGAACTGTGTGTTTTCTGGTCTTATATTTAATGGATAAAGAGTTAAAAAAATGTTTGTTTTTTTTAATCAGTTTTCAGTTTATAGGGTCAGATTATCCATCTCTAACATTATGGACTGTCTAACTCACTGTAAATCACACTGGGATGAATGGTTGGGATGCTCTACTACAGTTAATACTGAAATGAAGGTGATAATAGTTTTTTCTAAATTCTAACTGGCTCTTATTAGATTTTAAGCAACAGCTTCTATAGCTGAGTTTGTAGTCAGGCTTTGTTGTACCTGGAGAGAAGTACTGGATGAAGACAGTTCTCACTAGGTAACCTCCCAGCATTGCAGGGGTTGATGTGACGGACAGTCATGCACAGGCAGACCCATGGCGGTGGAGGGGGTGGAGGGAATCCATCCAGCAGCTCTGCCAGCTCTGACTCTCTCTGGCTTCTCAAGCTGGAAATTGCCATAATGTATCGTGCAGTGGTCGGATGCACAGGCCTCTTTCAGGGGCTCCATCTGCTCTTCTGACACACATATACACAGATATACACAGTGCAACACTATCACAGTATACGTGATGCACAGGAAAAAACAAATGCAACAGAGTCAGCTAACGTGTGCACATAATATACGCTTAAATTCAAAGAGAAAAACAGTACAATTACTAATGTGGACTCGGGTTTGGTTAAGCTGCTGTTGTAAAGAAGTATTAGGGAAGCAGCGGTTTGCTCTTTCTTCACAGTGAGAAGCTTAGAAACAAACTCTGCTTGGGCTCGTCTAAGGAGCTGTAAGGAAAAGGCGTCTGGACTTCTTTAGGTTGCTTGAAGACGTTTCACCTCTCATCCGAGAAACTTCTTCAGTTCTAGGGTCAAATGGTGGAGAGTCCCATATTTAAGACTTGTAGGAGTGTCCCTCGTAGAGGGACAATGGGCCCCCTAGTGATCTGCTTGGTCTCGTTCTTCCCAGTTTGGGGCATACATTTTTCTGTTTTCAGTAACACACTTGTTGGTCTTCAGTAACACGTCATCTTTGGCTCATCTGACCCTTTCTGAGCCCAGCACAAAGCATCTCTATATTCTTTTCTTCACCCTCCATCTATCTTTATTGTTGAAAGCAGCACAGAGACCCAGAAGCTACCTGCTAGCCTGCATTACCCATCATGCCTTGTGGCTGTGTACTGTTATACACAGTGCATCTTTATCCAATTACTGTGTGTCATTATGTTTGGTCTGTTCATTAGACTTAGCTGCAAATTATTAATTTTTCTTTTGCATGAATGTATATAATTTATATTATGCAGTGTGACAAGAAAAAAACCCTTTCCCTTTGTGCTTTTGTGCTAGTGAACAATAATAAAATGGGTCAATGACATTTTAAAAGTCACAGTGATATCTTTTCTGTTCATTGGTATACCAGTACTCCAAAAAATAAAATCCCACATGTACTGATTCCAATTTTAAAGAGTAAGGGCAATGTGCAGAGCTGTAGCTACTACAGAGCAATAAAGCCGATGAGCCATGCCATGAAGCTACGGGAAAGAGTTGTTAAAGCCAAGTTGAGGGGAGAGGTGATGATCAGTGAGCAGCGGTATAGTTTTATTCTGAGTACTACTGATGCAGAGTGTTTCCTTTGATGGTGTTGATGAAGAAGCATAGAGAAGCCAGAAGGAGTTTCATTGTGTTACTGTGCCTCTAGAAAAAGCATATGATAAACTATCAAGGGAAGAACTGTGGTACACCATAATGAAGCCAGGACTGGCAGAGAGGTAAGGTAGGGTGGTGCAGGACGGGCCTGAGGACTGTGAGACAGTGGTGATGTTGGGGGTAGGAGTAACAGATGGGTTCAAAGTGGGGGTGGGATTACATCATGGATCTGAGCACTTTTTTTGTTTGCATTGGTGATGGACAGACTGATAAATGAGGCCAGGCCGGAGTCTCCGTGGACTATGATGTTTGCATATTATATTGATCTGTTGGGTAGGGAAGCAGGTGGAAGCGAGCCTGCAGATGTGGAGGTATGCTGTAGAGAAAAGAGGAATGAGTGTCAGTAGAAGCCTGAAAGAATACATGTGTATGAATGAGAGGGAGACTGGTGTAAGATGCAAATGAAGTAAAGTGGAAAACATTTAAAGACAGACAATGGAGAAGAGAGGCAAAGAAGAGAGTGCAGGTAGGGTGGAGTGAGTGGAGATGACAAAAGGATAACAGCAAGAGTCCTGCTATTATGTAAGGTTTGGAGACAGTAGCTTGGACAAGACATGAGGCCAAGCTGAGGATGATAAGATTTTCACTGAGCAGGATGGATATGATTAAAAAAAAGAGCACATCAGAGGGAGAGCTCGGGTTGAGCAGTTTAGAGACAAAGTTATAGAGGAAAGAGTTTGAACGAGTGCACAAGAGGGATAGTGGATGTATTGGACAAAGGATGTTGAAGATAGAGGTTCCTGGCAGGAGCAAAAGAGGAAAAAAAGGTTCACGGATGTAGTGAAGGAAGACATGCAGGCAGGTGAGATGGAGGCAGATGTGGTGACCCCCTTAATGGAATGACAAGATGAAAAAGATGAATGAAATTATACCACACAGGACTGTACAGAACATCACATCTTTTTATGTTTCCCCTTAACCTTTGGCCTCTGCACTGTGCCCATTAGGCCTATTCAGTATTGCATCCAGGCTCACTAAAATCCAAAATTGGTCCTCATCCTGTACTCGACTCTTGAGCCCACACTCACATATGTACTGTAAAATATACCATCTCAAGGACAGCCTGCCCTTCTTGCCTGTGCAGTTAACATGAAATGTGTATGAAAAATGGGCTGCAGTTGAGCTGCTTGAGCCTTAACCCCAGCAGCTCCTGCTTGACCACTTCAGCTTCAGTTAAATGTACTCTGGAGAAGTGTCGAGTCCCAGACTTGTGATGTGTGGGAGAGAAAATCGACACAGCAGCTTTATGCAAACGCTGTCTCAGCACAATGCCTGCAGTCCTGACACGCAGCAGAGGAGAGCACATTTGATTTGGCATGTTTATTCACACTGTAACATTTATGTTGTTGCAAAGAGCCTGCAGCTGTAAACATGAAAGTTGATGGAATGATGTAAAAAAAAAAAATAAATAAAAAAATTGGAATATATTAGTGACGATAAACTGCAGTAAAACCAACACTTTATCCCCATTTGTCTGTCATGTCATGGGATACATTAAAGGGGTGATGTTGGTACACTGGAGCTATGCTGGTCAGTTTATTTGACACAGGTGAATATGTTTGGGCACAACAAGCAAAGTGGGGTGGAGGTGAGAGATGAGTTCCAGCAGTGAGCTACATTAGCGTCTGTCTGTGTGTTATTAAAAGCAAATCTGGGCACAGTTGAGGATGAATAAGTCGGTAAACTGGATGGAACTGTTTTTTTTCACGGGTTGAATTGATCAATTGTTAACAATGGTGGCAGGGCCACAGTGCAGATTTCCACACTCATTTTCATACTAATCAGTAGTAACCTATGGCAGTGACCCTGGAGGCAACACTGCCATTTCATAAATGTTTGCCGGGTAGAAAAAGGTCACGCAGGTGTTACAGCTCTTTGATGTCGGTTGGAGTTGTTCGTTCATGATAGAGGATCAGACGCTAATTTATTGTTAGGAAGCTGCTGCAGAAATACATTTTCAGTGTTTTCCAGATTGTTCTGACCCAACTGACGAGTTACATTTACTGGCTTTATGAAGGACACCTGCACAACCCCTCGTTGATGCAAATATGTGATTGGCAATAATTTAGCATGCAGATGTGCTCAAAGTTTTGGTCTGAGTATTTCAGAAACTGTTGATTTGCTGGGATTTTCCCACACAACCAGTACCTGGGAAGGCAACAGTAGCTCAAATAACCCTTTTTTTTTAATTTTTTTTTTTTACAACGAATGTATCCAGAAGAACATCAGTGAATGCACAACAAATCAAAGCTTGAAGCTACAGCAGCAGAAAACCATACTGAATGGCACTCCTGTCAGCTAAGAACAGGAAACTGATTCTATAATTCAAACAGGCCCACCAACACTGGACAGCAGAAGATTAAAGACACGCTGTCTGGTCTGTTGAGTCTCTGCTGCAACACGGTGGTAACATGATGGTAGGCTCCAAATTTGGCATAAGTAACATGGAAGCATGAATCCATCCTGCCTTGTTTCAACAGTGCAGGCTGCTGCTGCGGCTGGTGCTGCTGCTGCTGCTGCTGCTGGTGGTGGTGGTATAATGGTGTGGAGGATATTGTCAGATTCTTTCAATTCTAGCCTCTCTTCAGATTTATTATCTTCAGAAATTCTGTCAAATTGTCAAAGACGTGATTTGGAAGCAGTGACATGTGAGAAAATCCTAAGTCACGATCAGCTGTTCTCATAAAGATTCTGATGGCCAAAGGCAGCGATCTACACACTGTTCTGTTTGATATTACTTTAATTAGCTTAATTTTAATTTCTACTTGTACTGGGTGAGTTCTTTAATTTTTTAATTTTCTCATTTTCAGACTTTAAGATACATGCAACAGTGTGCAGTCCTCCTGACAGTAAAGTTTGCGGTTTTTATTTGTTGTCATCTTCAAAGTAAAAAGAAAAATTAAAAATAGATCAGTTTAAATTATATTCAGATTTTTTCCAACCTGAATCTGGGCAAAACGTGAACTCTGAACAGTGAGCTGACAGCACTGATTTAATAGTTGTTTTTGAAAATATCATTTTGTTAGCGTAGAAAACCCATCAGATCCGAGGAGATCTGGGTAGCAGTGACACAGGATCCTATAGACCAGGGGTCGCGAACTCCAGGCCTCGAGGGCCGGTGTCCTGCAGGTTTTAGATGTTTTCTTGATCCAACACAACTGATTTAAATGGCTAAATTACCTTCTCAACATGTCATGAAGTTCTCCAGAGGCCTGGTAATGAACTAATCATTTGATTTAAGTGAGATCTAACACCTGCAGGACACCGGCCCTCGAGGCCTGGGGTTTGAGACCCCTGCTTTAGACACATGAATGCAAAGTTTGTGAGTTTATGTGTCATTTTGTTAGTTGAAGCATCTTTGTTGGCTCTTGTAGGTTTAGGTGTTGCTTTTTATTTGGTCTCACCTGAGTTTGATTTTCTTTACTATTTTAAAAAAAACAAAAAAAAACTATCAACCTTTTCAAGAATTTCCTGCTCTTTCGTCTCCATCGGTCTCACACTGTACATCATTAGCTCACTGACATTTGATGGGTGCAAACCGCCGGATTAGCGAAGCTCTCCTCCTCACTGCTTCCAGCTTCTTTATTATGTCGGCCATGTGGAGCTGTGGCTGTTGTAACTGTGACTGTTGTGGTTATTTTTAACTCCTGTCTGCGAGGACGAACACTTTTTCTGTCCTCCTCTTCCTCGATTGTGAGCGGAGGCCATGTGGGGAGGGGGGGTGTTTTCTGTTGGTCACTCCCAGAGGACCGCGGGCACTATGGGCCTATGGAGGCTGCCGCTCGGTCACTCTGCATCATTACTAAATCAGACATCATTCCCTCCTCCCACGCTGTGAACTTTCCTTTAAACAAGCCGTCTCCAGGTGCGCTTCAGCCTCAGGTCGCTGTTGTTTAATGCTGCTTCTGAACCCTTTTGGTGATATTTCGTTGTTGCGTATCCACAGTATGTAGGTGTGACAGTAAGTGGGTCAGCCAGGTTGTCCTGGTTACAGCTCAGTTGAATCGATAAATCATATTGTTAAGTCGCAGCCGTGTTTGGTCCTCCAGCTCTTCGCTGTTATTTCATGACCTCCCAACGCTCCTCGAGAGCAGACGAGGACTTTTTTTCCCGCTTCGGGCTGAGAAAATGATACCGCATGGCTGATTTTCCATTATCATCCCTCCCCAATTTCAGGGAACAACAACAACACGACAAAAACAGCTAAAATCCAAACATGACAGATTGTGACGATGATAGTGACAGATTTTGGAAAACGATGGTGATGGATTTTTGGAAAATTAATCCAAAACACAAATAAGCAGTGCTAATTATAGACACCGACTTTGTTTAATCCCACACTTTGGAAATTCACTCATTTCATTTAGAGCGAGGGACAAAATGAAATTAGAGATATATTAGAAAAATAAAAATATTTAAAACTAGAAATAAGAAAAAAATACAATATTCTGTACAGACAGTTACAATATGCAGTAAAATACACCGAGGTGGAGGTGGTGGTTGTTGTTGTTGTTGTTTACATAAAATGCAGTGGAAATAATGATACACATGTACTTTCAGCCTGTGTGGGTGTTGTACAACTGTTTCTCTTTCTCTGAAGAACTATAACTGACTTCCTTCTGTAATAATAAATGATATAATAATAATAAATGGTGCTGCAGGAAATGTAAAGCTTTCAGTTCTGCAAAGTTAAGCCAACAGAGCGAAGTATGTTAAACCTGTACTCTTTAAAAGACCACTAGGGGGCAATACTTGTGGTTGCAAAATCACTTCCTTTAGAAGTCTGTTGACCTCTGTAAATACTTTAAAGAGGAGATGGTGGCTCAGTCACAAACAGTCGCTCTGTGCTGTATCCAATCCCGAGGGTCCCCTCCTGCCCACTCCCCGGATGGACTATGCTCACGCTGCACTGAATGATCCGGGCTTGAACACCCATCAGTTCGTCTCTGTTTTTCCCATGGACACTAGCACTCTTGCAGTTAAAATTTAGTTTAACGCTTAAAAGTTAGCTACACAATCTGAAGAATGTTCTCTTTGGTGATTAAAAAGGTCAAAGAGAAGGGCTAAATGTCACAGCCTGACTGGGCTGGACCAAAGCAATCAGGGTAGATGCCAATTGTGATCACCCGTTAGCCCAAGTGGGGCCAATGTCCTCCTAAGTCATCTAGTTGTTGCAAGCAGATGCACTTAACAGTGTTTGTACTTAAAATGACATTTTTTATCCCCTCCCAGGCCTTTTATTGTACACAGCTACAGAAGGAATGCTTTAATTAAGATTTGAACAACACTCTGAACACAAACACACCAGAGGTCAATAATTGCTACAGCAGTTCCAGCCATGGTGGTCTGTTACTTTCTAAACCTTTATAAACACAAACAGTGTTTATATGTGGATCTGTGATGTGACTTCAAGGTCTAAACACAGTATAACAGCACAAAGAAATTAATGAAGTGTGGGAGTGTGTGCAAGTTTCTATAGTCAGTATGTTATTATTGTAACATATTATTATTAAATGAAACAAGTGTGTGAACAAAACGTAAAAGGCACGAAGTTAAAAGTAGCATGAATCGGGATAAATGCAATAAATAAGGCTCATTGTTTGCATTAACAGATCCAATGATTTAAAGTAGACCGTAAAAACGACAGGAACCGCCAACCACTGACCTTACACACACATTGTGGTTGGCCAGTACTGGACTGGACAACCACAATAGTTACAGGTTGTGTTGATGCAACATTTCTGGGAGTTGCATTTCCAGGAAACAGCAGTGTTAGGTTACATTGTTGGGTTTCAGAGAGGTTTTGGGGTTATGACTTACTCCAGTGTAGGTTTTAATAAGCATAAATCCATTCCCTGTGAGCCACAGGGGATAGATTTACACAAACTCTTAAGCTTTTATTTTGGAAGTATTTAAGTCATGACTCCCTGCTTAACGTTGAATGTTCAGCGCAGGTGAATCCAGGATATATTTATATATTTAATGACCTAAGACGGTCGGCTATTCATTCAAACCTGTTATCGTATCTTTTTGACAATTAAGCTCAAACAAAATGCACTTTTCTTATTTTACAAGCCTATGCTATATTTTTGTATCATGTGGCTTTGTTTTCATCAACGGCGTCTACAAAATGCATCGAAAGGAAAAGGCCAAAGGCAGAAGAGCAAAAAGTCACTTGGAAAGTGAAATGCATGAATTGATGTAAAGTAGAGGAGGAAAGGATTTACAGTCAGAAGGGAAGAAAAGAGGAAGGCAAAAGGGAGAGCGACTGGGTGTATGGGAATATTGAGCCACAAAGCATTTATGTCAGATCAAAGCTAATCCTTATCTTTGGGAGAAGGATTCAGTAATACCCTGGGCTGCCCCCAACCACCCCCACCCACCTCAAGGGCAGGTTTCTGTCTCTGTCTCTCTATGCTCTTCTTGCTCACTTTTCCATGGAACTAGGGGAAATTTTCTGCACCTTTTCCCAGCTTCGACTCAGTGTGGAGAAACTGGGTCAGCTGGGGAGAGCAGAGTGAGGAGGAGGAGGAGAAGGAGGAGCTGAGGGTCTAGCCTCCAGACTCAGCAGGGGAGGGAGTTTTGCCTCACGGGGTGCTGGTGCTGCTCCTGCTGAAGGCAGGGGAGGGAGGCGGAGCAGTCGGCACGACGGGACTTAATGTGAAGAATCTCTTTAAGCTCTCATCATAAGTTTCTGAAAGAAAGTGCAACATTGTACCAACATACTTATTGACTGGCCTAATAAACCTTATTGTAAGCGTATAGTATTGTTGGCAAGACCGGGATAATAATAATCTTTGTTCTACTTCAGCACTTCGTTAACTAAAATAAACATGCAGCTATTTAGCCAAATGGTCATTACTACATCACCTTCTGGGTTTTAGCCTCTGAAATGCCCAGCCTGTTGCTTTCATGAGCTCTGCAATTTAAAAAGTCACATGTAATATATATCACATGTTCATGTGTCAGAGTTATTGTTCTTTCTCCATCTTGCTTTGGATCCCATTTTCTAGTTCTTTAGTTTAACTTTCTCCCTTTACAGACCACGGTTACCTCCACATTCTAGGATATCAAATGCATTCCTTGACTGGTTGGTGAATGGTTGCTTGCTGCCATTAGGTGAAATCAGTAGTAAAGAGTGTGCAACAAAAACCTCCTCGTGATTGATTTGGTCGCTAGCAGATTGCTGCAGTCACCTGTTGTTTGCATGTAAGGCTCACCGACTAGTCGCTGAATGGTAGTGAAACTGAAAACACTCTAATTGGAAGTGAAGAACATTCACCTTTTAAATATCTGCACGTGGAATTCATCATTCATACAGGTGCATCCCTGCAAACTAAGGCTAAATAGAATCAGTAATCATATTCAGAAAACGGGTTCAAGGTCTTGTAAATCTGGAAGGGGTTTTGTTGCTTCTTTATTTAGGTGGCTCAGCCCTCTGATCAGGATTCCTCTCGCATGCATCCCTAAGGAGGTGTTCCGGTTAGGGCAATTTAAAGGGAACCCCAGGGCGAACCTTGAATACACTGGAGGGATTAGGTTTCCCATCTGGCTATGCAGGATCCCCCAGGAAGAGCTGCAGGATGTGATTATGCATGAGGGTGCCTAGGCTACTCTTTTCTTACAGCATATATTGATGACTCAGTCAGTCATATTATATTAAACAGAACAGCCTTTTTTTGCTGTTGTTGTTGTTATTTAATGCCACTCAAGGTCAAATGTGATCATCTGTGAACCAAACTGAAAGAAGACTGAATAAAGCACTCCAAGCATGCTTCGTGTGAACTCATTCTTATCTGTCATTGCCACATCAATGTCCCCACACGGCCAGAGGATGAGTTTAATTGCCTAAGATCTTGTTTTTGATAACAGTGCGAGATGTGCAGTGTTGCAGGGCAATCAGTGGTCACCTTTTGCCCACTTTTTTTCTTCCACCCCCCCTCCACCCGTTTCGCCTTCGACGTCGGCCCACAGTCACGCCCGGAGGGACGCCGACACCGCTGAGATGGCAGCGTAGAGAAGGATAGATGTAGCCTTCCCTCCTCAGCAGTTTTCACACTTCACGATCTGAGCGAAAAAATAAAATATAAAGTCGGCAGGGCCCTGTTTGGTATTCATTGTTTCCTTGGTGCTATTTTGACAGGGTTTAATCATCTGCAAAAGCAAACTATCACAGCTTCCGCATGGATTAACAGAGACGTGATTATGCAGGAGGAGGAGGAAGAAACTGTTTATGGAGTTTGTGGCCTGAAGGAGAAAAGAATTGGCCGTGGTTAACAAAGATACCGAGGCGACGAGTCTTGTGAACTCGCCCCTTCTGCAGACCATTGCTGGATGATGTGTAGAGTGTCTGTCGCATGTCACAACTCCTCATCCTTCATGATGCATTGTTGTATTTTGACCACTGCCCTTGGACCCTCCCTTCTCCTGGTCTCTATCTTTGCATAGTCACACTTGTTCCTCTTGCTAATTCATGTTGCATTTAATGATTTGACATCAGTCTTGCAACTTGTTTGCAAGTTCTGAAAAACCCTTTATACAAAGCATCATATCGCAACAGTTTGAATGTCCAATAAGAGCAGCAAACGATTGCATTTGGTTAATTCTCCCTGTGATTTTGTTTTTGCTACAGTGGCAAGCAGATTGCGCAAAACTAATTTGTTTTGTCAACCTGAATGCAAAATCCAGAACAGAAGGTGCTCATTAGCTGAATCACAATGCATGCATGCTTTACAGACAATTATGAGATAGGAGGTTGTTAATTATTAACGGCACGTGGATCTGTCAAACCTTCTCGAAATCAGCTCCAGCAGATTAGTATTTTTTAATAGATTAAATAGACATTGGACATTCAGGAAGAAGTTGGATGGTTTTTATTTATTCGCTAAAGTTGCTCCAATATCTGAAATCATCAGAGCTAATCATATTTAAACATTTTTTTAAATAATGAGAGTAAGCTGATGTATAACCGCTTATTGGAGCAATGCATAACCACATTCAGCATGGTGTGTGGACATTAAACTGCCATGAGAGAAGGCTCAGCATTAGCCACACTCATCATATATAAAAGCAACATAACTTTATCCATATGATTGTAAGTCACATAAAACCAAATTAATACAGGAACGCAACAAAGCCCTCATTATAAAACAAATACATATTAAAGCGACACGTTCATGCTTCTCAGCGTACTTTATTAAACCACACAGTTGCTGTTTAACAGACAGAGCTGCAGGTCTCCCGCTGCCAGCTCTACACAAGGACAACAACAACCCACAGGACCCGGTGCAAACACTTAAGGCGGCGGGGCATGATTGCGGATGCCGTGCAGGTGCGTCCGCCTTCCCTGCACGGCACCGCAGGCCACGCCCGCCACAAAGCAATACATTTTAAATGCTAATTTTTAGATTTCTATGTTTGTGAGTTTTAGCAACACTTTCTGATCCCAATATTATTGTTATGACATGTTTTTGATGATAGAAAAAACCTGTTTAAAAAAAGTCTTTTTTGCCTTTGTTTTTTTATTATATGGGGGAAAACTTCTTGTTTTGCCACATATAATAAAAGGAAGGAGAGCCTCACTAAGTTCTTATGGTGCCACTTATACAGGCCTAGAGACCAGCTGGTGACTGCCTGGTAACCAGCAATTGCTAGGGAAAAAAGTCGATCCTGGACATTACTTTCTTTGCAGATTTCACTCGGTATTGCATCAAGAACCTCAGTGTTTGCTGCGGTTGCTGGCAAGTTGCCATTGTTGTTTGCAGTCTATCATGTTTGTCTGAAAATACTAATTAAGCAAGTAAAAATTTTAAGTGTGTTTCACTAGAGCTTAGAGTAGCTGAATAGTGTTTGTAGACAAGAACGTGATTGCAAATTCAGTCTACAACTGCAGCCATGCGCGAGAAATCAAAATCAGAAGGAGGTTTTGTTTTGCCAGCCAGTGGGGAAATAATTATTTTTCCTTTGGTGACAGGTGGCAGGCACATGGTTGTGTCCAGTCTCCAGTTCTGTGTGACTGGGGCCTTTTTCACTTGTTCTACATTGTCACCATGGTTGTCACACATCTCAAATTACGGACGAATCCTGTGGTTAGTGGTCACATCTCTGCAAATCCTCAATATTGTGCTTCATTGAAAAACTCATTGCAATTGCATTGGTCACTGTTGGATTGCCCCGGTTGCCTTTAGTTGATATGGGAGATGCCGACTTGTATACAGTTCAGTAGTGGAGCTGAGGATTGTAACAAAAACCAGAAACGAGGGATGTTTCTGTTGTGCTTTTCCGCTAAAACCAACACGTTTCAAAAGATGCAACTCCAGACAAGTCGGCATTTTCCATTTTCAAGATTTCCTGGTTGTCACTAGAATTTCACCTACTCAAAATCACTCGCCAACCAATGGGAAATACATTTTCTCTAGTAACCAGTAATTACTGAGGGGTGGATTATTTCTACTGGCCAGTGGAAGCAGCTTCTCTGACTGCATATGACCAATTTCTGTCACAAAACTGTGACAAAACAGCCCTTACTGTCATTTGATTGATATCCTCAGTAAATACTAGTCTCATGTGTTTATGCTCTCAGTTATTAGTTTTAAGTTTATGATAAAGCGCTACATGTTTGAGTGACAAGTTTCTACAGTATGAGTCTGCTGTACTATCGCAGTCGGATCCACTCGTAACTGGTCATAAAAAACTTAATGTCAAACTCCAAAATGCCAAATTTAAGGCAAACCAATAGATGCTATCAAGTGGACATGTCCATTTTTGTATACAGCCTGTGTTACTATCACCTGTAACTACTTTTTAACTTCTCTACGTGTAAAAAAAAAAAAAAAAATCCTAGCCCG
>VUQR01032997.1:40727-61507 GCA_015108515.1 Hemichromis elongatus
GTGTTACTATCACCTGTAACTACTTTTTAACTTCTCTACGTGTAAAAAAAAAAAATAAATAAAAAAAAAATAAAAATCTCAGCCCGCACTCTAATATTTTATGACAATGAATGGATGTTTTAGAATAAAAGATGACCAAGCTGTAAAGGTGTCTGATGCAAATTTAACCAACTTCCTGTGCTGATTAAAGCTTGGGAACAAGTGAGTCAGTTGACCTTTTAGTTGCTGTTTCAAAAGGTCAAACACAAATCGCTCAGCTCAGCAGCGCGGTTTCTAAAAGCCGCAGTAACTGCAGGCAAAGGCACCGGTGCAGTCATGAAAGATTGGGTGTGAGCACAAAATACAAGACTTTTCTGCACTAGAGAAATGGTAAATATTGGAGCCGATGTTTGAGTATTCAATAATGATTAAGCTGCCGAGAGATGAGTTTTTGGTGAAAAGACTTTAAGCAAACAGCAGCAGCAGCACTGAGTCCTTTTTCTCTGCAGAGTCAGAAGTGTTGTACTTCCTGCTGATGCTGCAGACTCTTGAGATCAAATGATAAATATCAAAAAGAAGAGATCCTCTGTAGATAGATCTACAATGCATGTATAAAACCCTGAATTCTTATTGATGTTGTTGTTTTTTTTCTTTCTGTTGCAGATGAAGGACCATGTTGCCCCCAAAGGGCTGTAATATCACTGTGAAGTTGTGAACGGTTTTGGAGCCAGCTCTGCTTTCTCCCGTGTTTCTTCTGGAGCCAATTAAATTGTGATTACCCTCTTGTGAAAATACTTTTTTTCCTGGAAATGGAGACTCTTTCCCAGGATTCGATGCTCGAGTGTCAGATCTGCTTTAACTACTACAGCCCCCGACGGCGGCCCAAACTTCTGGATTGCCGACACACGTGCTGTTCGGTGTGTTTGACCCAAATGCGTAGCAGCCAGAAGGAGATCCGTTGCCCATGGTGTCGTGGCGTCACCAAGCTCCCCCAGGGCCTGTCCGTGTCTCACCTCCCGGATGACCCAGATATCATTACTGTCATCGCCATCCCTCACACCTCGGAGCACACGCCGGTCTTTATCCGCCTCCCCAGCAATGGCTGCTACATGCTGCCCATCGCTAAAGAGCGGGCACTGGGCCTTCCAGGGGAGCTGGGATGTCGCTTCTTACCCGGAAGCCAGCAGAAGGGGGTGACAGTAGTGACTGTGCCCGAGGAGCAGCCACTGGGTCTTGCTATGGGTCTGGAGGGCATAGGGGTAGGTTTGGAGGGCAGTGAGGGGGAGAGGAGGGTTACTGGTCCAGTGGGAGGAGCAGGGAAGGGCTCCACGTGGTCTGGAGTGTGCACAGTGATCCTGGTGGCATGTGTGCTGCTCTTCCTCCTGGGCATTGTGCTGCACAACATGTCCTGCATCTCCAAACGCTTCACTGTTATTTCCTGCGGCTGAAGGAGGCCGCTGCGGACCCCCCTCAGGATTCCCTCCCACTAGCCCTGCCTCTCCTCAGGGTGGGACTCTGTTAAGGAGAGGGAACTAAACTCACATCGAGGGCATTAAAGGAAACTACAGTGTAGTGTAGAGAGAAAGTGATGATGATGATAAATAAGAGGGCAGGAAGAAGAGCCACAAACTGCTCTAATGTTGTGTTTTTTTAAATCCTTGAAATGGAAATATGCATTTAAACTTCACTCTCCTCTTATTGGACAGCACTCTGCTGGCGTTTAAACACCCACCCTTCTCCATTCCTCCCATTTTCCCTGAAAGAACGCTTTGGAAATCCCTCCAGATACGTTTCTGGCCGGCGGATTTGCTTTTGGCTGGAAGCTGTGCTCACACTCACACTTGCTGTGGTTGGATTGCCTGTTTAGTCTGTGGTTTGTAGAAGTGCATCATCATAGAGTTGTTTAGATGAATGCCGGCTCCGAGTGCGACGTCTCCAGCTGGTGCTGCAGTACAGAGAGTCCGGACTTGGCCGCTCACCGTTCCCTGATGCTGCAGGAATTAACTGTGCAAGATTTTCTCCTGCCTCCTCCAACCCGAATATTCTGGGGAGCTGAAATCAATTTTCTTTGTCTTTTTTTTTTTTTTTTCCCTTTTTTGTCATAAACACAACCTTTTGCTGTGATGATAGTTCCACATAGTTAGTAAAGGCTGCCTGGTCAAAAATATGGATTGTAATGTTCATACGTACCAGCTGAAATACAAACACAGGTAGTACTGAGTTGCGCTGTTAGGGCTTTAAGAAATAAACAATGTTAAATGAATTGATTGTCGTTGGTTCCAGCCTCTCATATATCGGGTTTTTCTGTCTTTTATCACTGTAAGATAAATATTCTTGTACTTTGACCTGTGGTTTGCACACAAAAAAAATCTAAAGCTGTCACTTAGATGTGTCAATTAACTCATAATTGACAGAGACTTGTTTTAAAAAATTAAATGAAGAAATTAAGACCATTAATTGGTATTAATTGAAATGCAAATGATGAGCATTTGGAGGACTAATTTAGCTTCACTTTAGGCATTTGGATGAGAAGTTCAACATTATCTACTTATCTGTCTTGTAGCTATAGAGAAGGGATATCTTTGCAAGATAAACATGTTGAAGTAACTTGAGAGCATCAGATCTTTGAAGGGAGCTGGGCTAATGCTTTCCCCTCATTACTGCATAACTAGCTAGCAGGTTAGCTTTCAAAATAAAGCTCTAAAAAAAAATAAATTTGAACATCAAGTTGTGACATTTACAAACATCAATATGGAGGTTACATGTGAGGGCATATTTGTTAACTTTAAAGTTAACTTAAGTTTAATAGTTAATGAATATTCAAAAAAAAAAGTTTTCTAATTAGCTGATTGGCTAGCATTCTATATGTCTACTCATTAAAATTAATATATATTTTTTTCTTCTTTTTCCACTTTTTTCCTATTTTTTTTTATCCCAAAACATAATTCTGTAATTTGACAACTTTGGTTATATTATTAAAAATCATATTTTCGAACTGTGGTTTAGGTGGTGTTGATCATCTCATCACATTCTCACCAAGAAAGCCAATAAGCTAATAAAAATTTGAAATTTGATAGACTCTTTCAAAATGGCAGCATTCTTCTTTCTGTTTTATTATTTTGAGTTTTTATGTTTTTGATGATGTTTGTTCACGTAATTGAATTTGTTCAGTTGCTTTTTCACCCTGACCTGCCTCATACTGACTTCATCCTCCAAAGCCAGATCCTCTAGGCCTTCGCCAGCAGCCCACATGCCATCTTCCTCCACCTTCTCATCTTCCCCTTAATTCTGAAACTGCTTTGTATATGGGCTGAACTGTAAAACAACGAGTTTATGTATGTGAGTAACAAGTCAGGAGTGGGAGGCTGCTGTAAGGTTACTGTTAATGAGGGCTGTATTGATTTATCTGCTTTTGAATATTTCACTGCAGAGCTGGATGTTTTTTTCCCACTTTTGTATGTTGAGGCAAGCATTTTGTCTGCTTACTGTAAATCCGTAGATGTACAGTACACATAAACAGGGTAAACGCTTTTGTGCAGCAGTCTCATCATGTACAGAATGATTGTAATTGTCGTTTTTGATCATTTCCTTTTTCTTTGACATATTTTTGTCTTTTTTTGTGTTTGAGCTTAAATAAACATGATACCGTATTCAGGACACTGAGATTTGTTTCAACACACCAATGAGGATACATGTTAAAATAATGTTTAATATAATACTCTAGGTTTATTAAAGACACAGAGACTACAAAATGACTTTTACTCTGAAAACCAAAATACAAGAAATACTCTTTGATTTATACTCAATATTTATTTGGTTGGATTCATATCGGCATGATTTTATCCACTGCCACCAAAGTAAGAACTCCAAACAGTTCAAAGTAAATAAATTTGTAGATTAAATCAAGTGTGCTTCAGATATTCTGCCTTTCAGCTCTGCGACACTCTCCTGAAAAGGCGTTCAGGGTGCAGCGGGGGCAGCTGTTTGTTTTGCAGATGCAGGGATAGATGGAGTTAAGTTCAGCCGAAATGGTTTATGTCGTGCTGGTTGCTACGAAACAGCACTGAAAGCCCTCTAGAAGTTGCTCAAAGTTTAAATATTTTTAGCTCTTAGCACTCTGTGTTCTATATGCGCTAAAGAACTTTCTAATTTCTCAGCACATGGGGTTTAAGTTATGTTTTCGGGGGATGGCTTTCTCCAAGATAAAAGTTGGATTCTTATTTGTGCCCGTTAGTTAGAGATGATGGCTTATTATTGCTTAATAAACATTAATAAATATTATTAATTTCTTAAACTGTCATCATTGCCTTTAAATCATCAAAGAAAATCCTCTAATGGACCTTGCAGCCCAAAGCCATCATTACATTTAAGATTTAAAAACGCCTATATCTAAGTAATTCATGCACAGTTTTATTACCATAATGTGGCATGACTGCTACTTTTAATCCACAAGAGCAATGCTGAAGGGGGCAATTGGAGGATGTGCTCTTAAAGACCAGCTTAACCCATATGGGGTTGTTTAGCCATACTTCATAGAGTCAAATATATCTACTGAAGTTTTTTTTTTTTTTAAACCGAGGTCCCACATCTGTAGAAATCTTTAGGGTTAAAAAAGACAAAAACAAAAAAATATCCAACTCAGCCAACCTGTTGTCAAGTGCTACACACTTAGAACTGGAGTTAGAGTTGAACAACTTATCTTTGGTGGATTTTGCCACACAGACACAGCACAGCCATCCATTTAAATGGCAGGTTAAATACCAATGTCCACACTAAGCCCTATGACAGGACTAGGCAGCTCCAGGCCTCGAGGGCCGGTGTCCTGCAGGTTTTAGATGTGTCCTTGATCCAACACAGCTGATTTAAATGGCTACATTTCCTCCTCAACATGTCTTGAAGTTCTCCAGAGGCCTGAACTAATCATTTGATTCAGGTGTGTTGACCCAGGGTGAGATTTAAAACCTGTAGGACACCGACACTCGAGGCCTGGAGTTGAGCTATCCCTGCCCTATAAGGACTGACCACTGTTCACCTATCTGAGGAGGTTACTTATGAGGGCTCAAAATGGTATGAGCAGGAATATGACAACTTTACACTGATGAATTCAATATTTCTTTGTGGGTATTACAAAACTAAGGGTATTTTTAATTTGTTAGAGCCAAGAACTTAAAGGACCAACTCCCTCACTGGAACATCTTATAGGCTTTTTTTTTTTTTAAAGAGTGGACAAGGGGAAAACATGGTTGCTTCTCCCATGCTTGCTTAGCTTTGTTTTTCAGTAACCTAATATATAACATCAATGCACTTTGAACTGTGGGTAAATGTAAGCAAGATTCATATGTGCATTTTTTTCTGGTACAGTTGGTATAGAAACAACAACCAGTCTTCAAAAGGCAAGCTAACAGAGGACTGTTACCAACTTCTATGATGAACTGTACATCAAACTGCACAAACTACCATGTTGCTCTTTCAGTGATGTTGTTCGGCTGACTATGTTTAGGTGTGGGATGTGTGTAATGCCCCCCAATATCCATGAATCTGTGAAGTGGACATTTGGGCTTTAGTTATGTTACGAGTTGGACGCAGTTGTAGAAGGGCATCAGCCCAGCAGCAGGCCCAGTTTTGTGCAGGGGGGGCATTGTTGGAGCCCCACAAAAAGGTTACTCAGGTGCATGTTTCTAACTAAACAGTCTGAAACAGACTATGAGGGTGGCATGAGGACCTAACATCCTTATTGCTCAGACCCTAGCACCATTCTGCTTAAATAACATTCAGCTCGTTCACACTGAGCACATGTGACAAACAATAAAGACTCTCGAGATGTCGTGGTTTGTTGATTCCTGAGGGTTTTTTTTTTTTAAGCAATTAAAAGTTATTTTGAATAAAAAAAATAAAATAAAATAAACCAACTTGAATTGATTGACAGATTTATACACAATCAATCTGAACAAATATCAATCATAGATGATGGCATACTAAGACCCGTAACATGGTACACAACCAGTAGTAGGCATTTAATCCAGTCATCCAATCCAGTACTGGTCCATCGAGTGTTTGGTGGCCATTAGCTTTTGATCTTCTACAAACACCATAGCTCTGAATGTGATGCCTACATGTAATAGTTTTAGTATCCAGACTAAGAACATTAGCTTTAGTCATAAACTATTAGAGATAAACTGGAAGAATTGTATAAATTTGAAACACCAAATAAAACCAATATAAACGGTGAAAATATACCCTTGGCTGTCAGTGCGTTTGTGGCATGGCCAAGATCCGCGTTACGGTTTAGTGAGCCGCCATCAGCAAGACTTCAAAAACAGAAAAAACAGGTTAATGAAACACGAGCCTCTTTTTTTTTTTTTTGCCCATCCATCATAAAATTTTTCATGTGATGTAAGCTAAGGACAGAGGATCAAATCCACCTTGAAGAAAGAAGAAAGTCTTGTTCCTCCCATTATTAAACCGTTTCATCTTTTCATTCCCCTCCACTGACTGAAAGAGAAACCAAATCCCATCGCTGAATCTCCTTCCTATTCTGTGTTAATTGTTTTGTTTCTGTTCCAATCAAAATGTGCCCTGTACATCCTGTTTTCTCTCTTTAAAGAAAATCAAAAACAAAACAAACAAAACAAAAACTTAAGGACAGAAGTGTAGAGGGAGGCTTGTCATTTCTGTGCCTGTGTGTTTGTAAAATGCCGTGCAGTTCCTGTTGTAGTTTCCTGTTTGTGTCAGGTCTGATGATGGCTGACAAAGCAAGCAGCAGCTGTTTTTAGTGAAATATTAAAGAAAACACTGAATCTAAGCAAGGACTCCGTCTTTTATTGACCCTCCATTGCACCTGTTTTCTGGTGATATTAGACCAAATTGAACCATGTAAAAGATTTAAAACAAACGCATATTCCCTGATGCTTTATGTATTGAAATCCCATATGTCATAGTTGAGTAAACCCAGTAGAGATCAGACTCCCTTTTGTTTACCCTCAGGAACCTCTTTTCTCCTCAAATATTTATTGATGTAGTGGCACCGCGGTAATTAAGGCTCTCCAGGGGCCAATTGTAACCAGCTTTGTTGCAGTAAAACACCTCTGCTTCTTACAGGCAGCAGCTGCTGCTAATGATGGCCACAATGTCCATGGACTGCACAGCTACAGAGACTTTTAGACAGTTTAAATGGGTCTAACAGGTTACACTAGCCCATGAAATTAAACAATCCTTGGGGCTTAATTCCTGACCATTAGAATATATACCAATAGCATTTTATCGCTAGGCCTGTCTCCACACCAGCTTTAGACTGATTTTTGAGGATTCCTAGTAGAGTCATACCCTAGAAACCTGGCTGACCTTGACTTCTTGTACAGGGGCATTTGGATGTCAAAGGTTATATCCCAATCATTGTGCATGACAACATAACCCACAGGAACTATAGAGGCAGGTGGGAGGAGGTGCACGTGTTGTGGAAAAATAGGCCAACTACACTTAGCTGGCAGCTGTTGGCCTGAAAGTGGAGCTTGAAATTCATTCATAACTTTGGTTACAGTCAAAAGTTCTAAAACATAAAATAAAAATAGATAAAGCCTGAGGATGCCCCTGAAAAAAGACCATGTTTTACAGCTGAAAAACATCAGCCAAAATATTTTGGACTGATTTTCTGCAGTATTAGTTCAGTTTACAATCAAGATAATATTTGTCCTCTATTAAAATGGTGAATTCAGAGATTCATAGAGATTAACAAGAAATGCAATCTCTTAAATCTGTCCAAGGAAGCAAAAGACACTCGTATGCAAGTGCCATGTCATTCACATATTAGGCCCACCCTAATGTCTTTTGGTAAAATGAATATTACACTACATTCAGTGAGACTTAAATTTACATAAATTTATCAGGAAGCTGTTTACTGAGGTCATAGGTCATAGGTCAGGGGAGATTATTTTCCCCACTGGCTCCTGTATAATCAGACTTTGTTTAGGAAGTTGCCCACTGCTGGCCACTAGAAAGAATGCAGGATTAAGTTACTTCCTAGTGGCTTCAATTTTCATGCCTGCTCGCTATATTAATCTTGTACATGTTGTCACAAAGAGCAACACAAACAGCGCTGTGAGGATACTTGAGGTGTAAGAAGGGAGTTAAAAATTCATAATGAAGTCAGAAATGAAAACAAGCATGGGAGCATTTCAGTCAAAACAGTGTCTAGACTAAAATTAGTCATGTGCAATCAAAACTGAGCTGTAACCTGTAGATTTAAATTGTTCTGTTTATTCTCATTAGATCCCTTCTGGTGTAAAAGAGAAAATATACACAGACAAGGCAGGAGGTCATTTAGACCCCAGAAAGAAGACAAATGAATATATCAAATTACCGACGCCCAGATGTGGATATAATGTGGATGTAACACATTCCTAAGCCTTTCTTACCTTCTAGTGTATTGTCTAGAATACACAGGAAATGTTCCAATTTGAGTTCTTGATGAACTATTATTAGAAATAAATATTGGAATAGAAATTATTTGTTCAGAGGTACACCTCTGACCCGCGTATCAATACTGGTATGATCATCTGATTTAAAAAACAAAACAAAACAAAACAAAAAATCTGTTTCGACAGATATCTGTAGAACAAATCTGTAGTTTTAGTTAAGGTAGTATGGAGTGCGTTCCTAGCCTGCACCACTTTTTAATAACTTTTCTTGTATGTAAAATGTTATAACGTGATAAACACAATCATCCACTACTTATGATACAGAATTTCAAAAATTTTAGGGGCGTTTTCACACCTATAGTTCAATTACTCTGGTCTGAATCACTTGATGAGTTTGTAGACTTGTAGCTTTTCCCCGTGGTTTAGCTTGTTTTCACAGCGAAAAATCCAAGTAAACTCCAAGCGAATCCAAGCTCGGAGCGTTCGGTCTGCTCATTGGCCAGGTGTGTTTGGGGCGAAGCAGCAAAAGTAAATGCAGGAAGAACGTGCTGTATGAGAAAATGGAGAATTTACATTTATTTCATGGCTAGTTTCCAGGCCGAACAGACCTTTCACATCTATATCTGTACCTTCTCTCATTTAAAATAAAAAGCGTACAGGACATTTTCTGTAGCTCACACTAAGCTAAGGTAATGTACACCTTGTATTTGCTTTGGATCAGGGTCAGATCACATTATCACCATGAATGAATGCTCTGGAGTTTGTTTGAAATCGTACTGAAACCCCCTCCTCCAAAAGGTATTGGTGCGGTCGTTTTGATCTGCACCTGAGTGCGATTGCTGCATTCACACCTGCACCAATGAACTGCAGTTAGATTTAAACATTGCAGGTGTGAAAACGATTTACAACTTTCAGAAATGACAATGTTAGTATTAGTATTAATATTTGAATCTAGTTTTCAGTCAGCACTACTGCATCTAAAGTCTTCAGAAGCTCTGTTTCAAACTCCACCAATACCGCAGTATCATCTGTGTACAGTAAGACAAAGAGTCATGAATTAACCTCAGCACAAAAGCACACTATAGTCAGATCTTATAGTACAAATATAAGTTATTTAAATTATGCACGATCTATTATGATCTGTTGTTGAATAACCTGCCTTTTAACCTACTTGGTCATCTCCTAGAAAACCCATTTTGGTTAAATAAGAAGACAAACATTTATTAAATATGAAAGTAAATCCTTTTCTGAGACAACTAAGGAGTGTAATTAGTCTTTAGTTGTCTGTGCAGGTGTGAACAGAATATAATGGTTTGATCTAGTTTCTTGGTATAATCCCTGTCCTCTGCACCAGAAAACATGCTAATATCTAATTTCTTAAGACTCCCAATTTAAACAGTAACATCACCCAACTAATTAAAACATCCAGAAGTATGTTTTATACGATCTGTAGGAATAGAAATAACAAAAACAGAAAAAATGTTTTCACCTTGCCATTGCTCAAATCAATCCAATTTCCGTTGTTTCTCCTAAATCAACATTAACATCATTCTCGAATGAATGACTTTCATGGTTTTTATAATTTTTCTGGAGATGCTTCTTGTTCATGTTCTCACTGTTAGTTTAATTTGAAATCTGATATTTTCAAAGCTAAGGTAAATGGCCTGTATTTATATAGCACTTTACTAGTCCCCAAGGACCCCAAAGCGCTTTACATTACAGTCATCCACCCATTCACACACTGGTGATGGTAAGCTACATTGTAGCCACAGCTGCCCTGGGGCGCACTGACAGAGGCGAGGCTGCCGGACGCTGGCGCCACCGGGCCCTCTAGTAGGCAACGGGTGAAGTGTCTTGCCCAAGGACACAACGACCAAGACTTTCAGAGCTGGGGCTCGAACTGGAAACCCTTCGATTATAAGACGAACTGCCAACTCTTTGAGCCATGATCGCCCCAAGGTAGCTTCTCGGGGTGGATTACCACAGAAGATCGATAATTTGATTATACTCATGCATACAAGTGGTCAGTAGAGATCTTTCCAGTATCTTGTTTATGTAGAAAGTTAAAGCTTTTTAAAGAAGTTTCCCCCTTCATAATGTACCGACAGCTTCTTTAAATTTGCATAGCTTCTCTGCAACACAGATAAGATAGATGCTGTGAACACATGTGAAACAAGTTGCTCCTTAACCAAAATTAAGGTTATAAGATACCCTTTTCTATGATGCACACTGGGCAGATGCAATTAATTTAATGACGAGTCTTATTTATAGTCACCTTGGAAACACACCGGTTGTGCACATCACATCTTTTTCTTTTTTACATCATTTCTACAGTTTCAAATCACACTTACAGTGTTTTGAATCTGCAAGCAGTCTTTTATTTTGGAAACTTTACTAGACTCTTGATGGTTTTCCCTCATCTGACTTCCAGCCTTCCTCATTTGCCCTTTTCAGTGTGATGTAACTTTTGTAAAATATCAGCTCAGTATTTTTTTTAAGTGTCACCGTGTAAATCCATTCCTGAAACGCCCTGCAGCACATATGAAATTGCAAGCGTCGTCTTGGGTGGGAGTGTTCAGTAGTCAGTGGTGCTTGGACAGCACACTTGCAGGAATGTTGCCAAATTCAATATTTAAACTAAAACTTTTGAGATGAATGGCAGGCAGATGTGATTTATCACAGCAGGAGTCTCGTTTAGGGTATTACACAGAGTCTGTGTTGGATATTATATCTCAAAGATAACTGTGTTCATCCTTCACGCAATGTAAAAATCGCCTGGAATGTCAAAGGTGAAAAGAGTCTTTTATTTTTTAGCCTTTATTTGATAGGACAAAGTTAGAGAAGCAGCACTAAGATGTTTCAGACATGTGCAGGAGGGATGGTGGATATATTGGACAAAAGTGTTGAAGGTGGAGCTGCCAGGCATGAGGAAAAGGAAAAGACAACAATGGATATAGTGAAGGAGGACAAGCAGAGGATTGGTGTGACAGAGGACGGTGCAAGAGACTGAGTGAGATGGAGGAAGATGATCCGCTGTGGTGACCCCTAAAGAAAGCAGCCAAAAGAAGAAGAAGAAAGATTTGGAAATGGTATAGGGCAGACTCAAACTCAGGCCAATGCAGGATCTTTGGTACATGAGCTGCCAGCTCAACCAGCAGTGCCTGGGCAGCATCTTTATGGTGGAAAATCAACCGGAGTCCAAGGTTTAATGTCTTGCCCTCCTCATCTGTTCTGTGCAGCTTGATGGAGCATCCATAAAAAATGGGCCTGGAGCTATTTTAAGTAAAGTGGATTATACAGCTGCTTCTATTACACAAAATACATGTCGGTCATAAAAAGACTTTATTTATGCCAAAAATGGTGAAATTCCTTTGTTACAGCAGTTAAGATATGATATAGAGGATGCTATGTCTCTCCCTATAGCTTATTCAGTATTTTCCTCCCTTTAATTCAAACTACGATTCACAAAATAAACATTATGTTTTATTCAGTAAGACTCAAAACTAGTGATTTTGACCGTAAAAGTCTTTGCTGTGGTCATGGATTAATGGAGGAAGAAGGTCATTTCCCCACAAACTTTCAAACAAAATGAAGTCTGACTGTATGGATCTATCTGAGCAAGATTACACAGAATGAACAAACCTATTTTCATGGCGTGGTAGTGTTGTGAAACAATGGCAGAAGACGTATCCATTTAGTTTAGGATCTGGATTCCTGAGATTGTTTTATTTGGACTTTGAGGCCCAAAAGTTGTCCCTTGGTATCAATTATTTTATAATAGTTTCTTTTATTTTATCTCATTGCCCACTTTGCCTTTCTTTGAAAAAAACCCAAAACAAAACAAGAAACACAGAAAACCTCTGATTTTTGTCCCACCCCAGTAGTCTCAATTTGTGACCAATTAGTCTCACATATATAAACAGATTGTGGTACTTTTGGTGCTACTGCAGGACAATGCAAAAATGCAAATGCAAAACTTTTTTCAGCCACGTAAGCACTGGGAACCACCTTACATATGCACAACAACCAAGCCAGGGGGTAAAAAACTGCTGCGTTGTTCTATGAAAATGTATTGTCGGTGTATCGGTTTCTTCAGCATTTACAGTATACAACTGTAATCACAAAGAAATGGTAGAGTGTTGTATTTTAAACCAGCTTGTTTACACTATTTCCTTCTTTCACTTTAAACCAGTTGCACCTGAGCCTGGCTCTGCTGGAGGTTTCTTGCTGTTAAATGGGAGTTTTTCCTTCCCACTGTCACCAAACTGTTGCTCAAAGGGTTTCATTGTTTGGGTTTTCTCTGTATTATTGTATGGTCCTTAAGTTACATTATAAAGTGCGTTGAACCAGTTGTTGTGATTTGGTGCAATATGAAACTGAATTGAATTGGACTTTTAAATAGTATCTTACAAAAGTGTCAAATGTCATATTTAAAGAGTCCACCTTCCTAAACTTGTTTTTACAAAATAAATTCTGCATTTATGTAATGGAATATGATGATTTTATGCTTTTTCAACCAAAAATCAACTTATCCACAATGTAAACCTGGAAACTGAATGCAGCAGCTACAGCTATAAGCTTCATACCGGGATTAAACTCAAGATGAAATCCAAATGTAACTTGGTAAAGTTTGCTAATCCTCACCTGGATGGCTGCTCATTTACATTTTTTCTGAGTCAGAAGTGAGAGATTCTAGCTTCATCATATCTCCGGCACACAGCGTTAAAGGTCTGTCACAGGGACTACTTTCCTGTATCACTGTATTATGTGAGCGCTCTCGAGGATGTATCATGGATTCTTGGCATAAGCTTGCGAGACTGTCATCTGTTTAAGCCTGGCAGAAGATGAGACTTCTCTTCCTCACACTCGGGAAAGAGAAAAAAAAAGTTATGGTTCCCATTTATAGGAGGCAGTGTTGGGTGACAGTGTGCAACAGAGTGAATAAAAGCAATATCAATTTTTCAGAGAACACTCTTACAGTATGTCAGGCAACTGGAAACTTAAATATTTGAAAGGATTAGGGGACAAAGTTCTGCGTTATTCAAGCAAAGGCGTACATCATATGCATGTTTTAGGCCTGGAAGTTTGTTTTAAAAGACAAGGAGATGATTAAGGGTGACCTTTTGAGTGACTGGAGTGCAGAATCCAATGCATGACAGTCCCTTTAGCAGCCCTCTGATGTTGACACTGATCTGATAAGCAGCAACTCTCAACATCTAATTGATTTTCATTGTTCAAGTAATGGATAACTTTTAATTTCATGTATATGCCACATAGATGCTAAACAGTGCTTTGTTCCATGAATTTAACTTGGCTGTTTGACAAAGCCTTTTGGGCACTCTTTTGGGGTTGCTTGTGACGATTCAACTGCAAATATTACCTAGTGTTGACAATACAAAGAAGGATTTGTGGATATTGAGGTGGGCTGAGTTTTAATCCTAGGTTTTCAAGATTATGAAGGGGTTTTTTGATGGGATAAATCACCATGGTAACTCCAGATAACAGATCAACAGGTACAAAACTACTTATCAGTTCTTTGTAAAATAGTCCTGCCATTCCTGCAAAAACTCCCTCAGTGAGGAGATTTTAAGAGTGTTGTTTTTAAAGGTCCATTTTTACTTTATCCCTTGGTTTGTTTGTACTGGCTGGAAGAAACAGAATTGTTGTAGGCGTTACTATAGTATAATATAATACAGGCTATAACATTGATATATCTGCATATTATTGGCCTTGCATCTGTTGGGTTATTTGAGGCTGTCGTTGTTTTTACGTGATGGAATTTTATCCAATAGAAACAGCTGTTAGATTGGCTTATGGTAACACCAAACTTTCAACCACTTCAGAAAACAGTCGCTCTCCGGTTGACTTGGATTTCAATGCGAACACTCAGCTTAGGATCAGGGCTTTTTAATGGCAAGTTATCCAACATGCTAATGATGAATAACCTCACGTTCTTCTCTTGGTTGAGGTTTTGTTCGCTTTTCGGTTTCTTCTCACAGTCATATCAGGGCATTTATCTCTGTCCTACAGGGACCTTGAAAATGAACTTCACCTTATTTTGTTCATACACTGGAGCACTTGTATGTGGCGGCAATTATAGCTGGCAGGGGCAGCATACAAGTCCTCTAATATCAAAGAAAAATAAGTTGAATTTCAGAATTTTGGTATCAGATCGGCTCTGGTGTCCTGGGTTCTCTTACCCGGTTCAGATGAGATTTAACATCTTCTGGCACATTCAGGTCCGATCTCCCGTTCCTCCTTTCCTTGGGAGGAGTAGCAGGCGACCTGACCCGACCCAGCCGGGGACGATCAAACAAATTGAAAAATGACAGGCTCAGAAAAATGACCCTCACTTCGCTGGCAAATACAGACGAGAGAAAATCAATTCTGTTGCTGATGAGATCGTTGCTTTGGCACGCGCAGGTGTGGGTAATGACAGGTTAATTAGTCTGCCTGTGTGGGGTAGTAGCAGTAACTGATGGCTGGTGGGTTTTCCAGCGTACAATGGCCCCTCATTTGCATTTTGACAGCATCCACAATGAAAGAGAACCTCACCAATCAATCTCACGAAATTCATCTTTTTCTGGCCAGCTGAAGGCTTGATTGAGGACTCTTCGTGGAACAGTTTTAGATTTCTATGGGCTTTGAATTTAATGGTATTTATTTTTAAAGTAAACTTTGAAGAGGCAGACCCCGAGGTCACTTTATCCTGCTGAATTTAACTCCCACCATCAGGCCAGAGTTTAGTTATATGGTAATTTAAGTGGGAAGAGTAGGGTGGTGGGGTGGGGTGGGGGGAATTAATGAAGAGATTTCCTTCCAAATTCAATTAAAAATGACACCCACTCTCAGGAAATGATTGAACACTGAGCCAAAGTGATTTTACTTGAATGCCAGCAAAGAAATGAGTCAGCTGAAGACCTTTGCTTGCATAATTTCTCGATGATTTTAATGTTTTATATACTGACCCGTGACACCAAGGCTTTTTAAAAATCACGCTGGAGATGGGGTCTGCAGATTTTTTTTTTTGAAATCACTTTAAATGACTTCATTATTCATTGTGAGCTACTTGACACTGTGATCCCTGAAAAGATGAGCTGTGTACTTACAGAAACATTTCTGTGTCATATCTGGCTTTTAGGGTGACATTTAAAAGTGCATTTTAGGGTAGCACTGACAGAGCTCGTGTTCATGGTCATTACAAAGACAAAAACCTTTGTTTGATTGTTAAGTGGATTTTAATCTGCAGCTAGAAAGAGTGACAAACTGGTAACCAGTGGCAATAAACTACAAGATAAAGACTGTCTTGTTGCCTGTGAACAGTCATGTTTGGGGTATTAGTTGGTTTTCTGTGGTGACTGGCTTCTGTTTTGACTTCCATTGTCAAATTATAAACTCAACAAAGTGCAAGGGGAGACAGTGATACTAAACAGAAGACGTACTGAGGTAAAAGGAAACACAGCTGAAACTATTCACGACAAACCAGGTTACGGAAGTAAACTAAATACCAAACATGCAAGATACAAGTTACCAAAATAAAACCGGAGATGACCAAACAAGAAACCAACACTGATGGAGGCTTAACACACAAAGATGGAACACCAGGGAAAAGATATTACACAAATCCAGGGGTCAATATAAACCCAAAGAAAACCAAGAATCAAGCTGAATGAAGCTGCATTTGCTTCAGCTGTTTTTATACTTGCATTTCTCAACTTTGTATCTCTTTGTGGTATTTTGTGCATCGGACTAAAACGGTATTACTTATGGATGTAGATAGGAGACACAATACCCCGGTGTTTATCGTTTAATTTAGCTTCCTGTTCAGGAAATGACCATCAACGCGCCATTCCTGCTTCTTTGTTTCCTCTGAATGTTCTGGGAACACATTCAGGTCACGACCTGTTGCGGTCTACAGCAAATCTTTTGCTCAGACATACTCTCGCTGTGACCTTTCCCACAATCAGGGCAGATGGCCAAACACACCCTGGATTGCTTCCAATTTTTATTCTTTGAAGAGATGGCATACTCTCGGCAGCTTTGCACTTCTGCCTTGAAAAACAAGTTGAGATGATGTTATTTGGAGCTTCTGCTAACTTTATAACAGAATTCAGAACCGTGTCTGAAAGTTTGAAAGCAAACAAAGGGCTCATTGGGGGACCATAAAATTGAAAAATAGGGATTTCAGTTTGAATGGAAATACCAGCTCCTGTGTGTTTGTCTTATTTTCTTCAGAGGATGCCCACGAGGTAAGGACGGGGTATGAACAGATGGTACGTTTTATCACCGGCGAGCACTCAGCTCTCATGCTTTTCTTTGAACATGAGTATTGTTCACTTCAAGTGGAGCCCAAACTGACTTCCTTCCTCCCTGAGCTCTATCCCCTCCCTGTTGCTTCACTCATGGAAATCCCTCTCTGACGCTGACAATACCCCGATTCCCCCCGAGCAATTACACTTCAAGGACTTAATCACACCGTTTCACACTCTCCCCTTTTATTGCTCCGGGATTCTTGCTCGATTCTCCTCGATTTTACTTCTCCAATTCACTTCCCAGCTTTGACTTAATTACCGTTTAAAAGACACAGTGTTTCTTTTTCCTTCCTAGTCTGCCTATGTACACATCAGCATCTTTTTATCATTAAGAAGGGGTGTCAAGGATCGTCGAGAAGCCTGTTAAGAGACTAAAGGCTTAATTAAGGAGTTTAGACAGCCGAGAGCACTGCTTGCCTAAGTGCCCCTTTTGTTGGAAAGTCCTGTCAATCTTGGCAGGCATTGGGGATGAAGATGGGAAGAGAACAAGATGGTCACCATGGGTTTAAGGCTTTCACTCAGCCCACTACTTTAGCTCCTTTAAACTACTCGGATTGCTCATGCAACATTTAAAACCCCCTCTTACCACAGAATGTTAGAGGTTTGGTCTTAAGTAGTGCAGAAAATTATTCAACAGCATTTTTAATATTCAATAATCCATTTGAAAATACAACATTTTTGTCAGTTCCAGCTGTGCAGCGTCTTGCTATCTTGCTTACTTGGCATAAATGTGTTGTGAGGGTCGGTCCTTAATGGAAGGGGTTAAAGGAGGGAGGATCCACAGATCCTGGTGGCAGCATGCAAAACACTATATTTATACAGGTGTGAATGTGTAAAAAGAGTAAGCCTTTAATATACCATTTGCCTACAGTAATAGACATTTGGAGAGTAAGACATGCATTTATTTATTCATTACATTTGATGGGAAGACACTGATTTTTGCTGCCACCACCTACTTATACATAAAGAGAGGTAATAGTAAAGCAATCTGTCATCTACGTAGACGTCATCTATGGCTGCTGTCCAGTGGAGTGAAAAAAGTTCATTCACACGTCCTAATTTTTTTTTCCTCAGGGAGAGGCCCCCGATGCTAGATGGTCAAAAAGTGGATACTTGGCTGTCATTGTAAATTGTATTTTGTGATGATGTAAAATAAATTAGTTCCTTTTATTTTTGCAGCGATAATTTTAGACGGAGCTGGAAATCTTCCTCCCCCTGAACACAAGGCCTCCAGTTAAAGGTTAAGAGAATCCTATACAGGGTAAAAAAAAAAAAGTCATCTTGATTTAAGCACAGTTGTCTCTGACATTTACACCTTTCTTCAAACAAGCTTAGAAAAGATGCATTGTTTAAATAGCAAAGCAACTGTGCCATTTATTTTTCAGGTTGGAGCAGATAAGGTAAGAAGTCTGTACACGAGAACTCAGGAACTTGAGTCTGAGAATGAAAAGATCAACAATTAATTAAAAAAAACCTTTAAATCACAAGTTAAACTTGTGAAAAATGGACACTCAATAAGATCTTTTATTCTTCTTAAATGCAAAACAATTAGGCTTAAACATTTAATAGTACTTTACAGTTTTTCAGCCAGGAAGATGGGCTGAAGCAGGTCTGTCATTTCCATTTGCTTGAAAAAAAGAAAAGGATGGAGTTTTTGCGCCGGCCCAGTTGACGTCCAGACCTCAGTCTGACTGAAATGCTGTGGTGGGACCTCAGGAGAGCTCTGTGTAAACTAAGTCACCGTAACTACCAAAGTAAAGACTATAATTGCTCCATCGCATCTTTGAGAGACTGATGAAGTCATACAGAAAACAATTACTTCAGGTTATTGAAGTCATTGCTGCTAAAGGTGGTTCTACGAGCTACCGAATCACGAGGTGTTCTTATTTTCACACGACTTCATAGAGTCCTGCAGTGAACTCATGAACGTGCCCCAGACTGACTATTGCAGCCTCTTAATTGAAGCTCTTACATTTTCTCTTGCCCTTGTTACATTTGGTAATGTAGTTGATGATATTTCAGTCAGAACAGAAGAAAAACACAGCGACACAATGACACACCCACACCCACACTTCTGGAAACCACAGAGAAGCTGAGTAGCTTGTCTTAGTGTGATCGCTGTGGTTTGGACTATAAACCAGCGATTGGCTTCAGGTCTGTGTGGCTCACCGTTCATACTTTATCTTTTCAGTACTCTCCCTCTTTAGATGACGACAGGGGATGATAAAACAAATGAAATGATTTGGCAAATTCAGTCAGCGATACTTATTTTCTATGATGAAAGATTAAAAATAGAGCTATGAGAAAAATAAAGACGGGAAAAGAAAGCCTTTGTTTTTATACATTATAATGGCATTGTTTCACGGTTATGCAAACATCACTGGGGACTATTTTAAAAATCTCCTTAGCTGCCGACTACCAGTGTTTTCACTGGGTTTATTGTGAGTCTGTGAAACCCAGTAGATAAAAAGTAAACAAAAGAGGACCTCGAGGGATGATTTGAATTTGTTTTCTTATATTTAAAAGGCTTCTGTTTGGAAGACAGCAACAAGACAACAGATGTCAGCATCCTTGGATAGATAGAGTTGTTCCTGCAGGAGTTTGATAATTTACCAATAATTTACCAGTCATGATCCGGTCCTAATGTTTCTACCTAGTTCTTTTGTTTCTGTAAGTCTCATTTATACTGAAGTTTTATTTATTGTAATGTTAGTATTCTTAATCTTTGTCTTAAATCACAAAAAGCTTTCATCCCCTTGGCCTATTTAAAGTTGTAGTGTTTTAATTAAAATTTTCCATTTTTAATTTTGGTTTTTAATGTTCGCCCTCCATCTTTACACTTTATCACTCAGATGAGTGATGTTTAAATAAATGGCGTTTGCTTGTTTAATGGAGCAGAAAGCTTTATTTAAAATGACAATCCAAAACTATCACGCTGTCATATTACTGTTATTGCTCCATTCATCCACCCTCTTAACTGCTTCTCCAGCTTGGCTTCATCCAGCCTTTCCTCTATGTCACATCTTTTGCTTTGTGACACTTTATTTTGGCTCATGGATCATGGATCAATTCAAGATGGCGCCGATGTGTATGGCTTGCCGTCTGTTCCTCCAAGTTTCTGTTTTAATGTTTTTATTCTGCTATGATGTCAACTCCCTGCTGGTCTATGATCGCCAAGTTTTACTTGGTCTTCGACTATCTCCCAATAGGCCGGTGTGTAGACTGGGAAATGCACACAAAATACCACCTCCACTCCTGTCATGGTTCCTACTCACCTGCTTCTGTGTGCTTGTGCCGTCTCCGCGGAAGCGAGGTCGCCGTCGCGGCAAATGGAGTGGGAGATTAGTGAAACTGAAGGCCTGTCTGGCATTTGGTTATGCTGTCCCTGGCGTTGCCTGTTTCCCCATCTTCATAAGCCATCCTATACGTATCTGGTGCCGCTCGCTGGCTCTGAGCTGTTCCCGCCCGGCCGCTCCCTGCCTCCCTGTCCACGGCAGCGCGGAGTGAATCTGAAAAGCCTGCGTTATGTTGCGTGAGCTTCTAAGTCTGGTGACTATTCAACTCTGGCCAAATTTGGCCTGGTAAACGCCAGATCGGTATCGAATAAGACTTTTATCCTTAAGGGATATTTTTTGTCACACTACTTGGACTTTCTCTGCCTAACTGAGACGTGGATAACCGCTGGTGATTCCAGCGCCTTTGCAGAACTTTTGCCTTCGGACTGCTGCTATTTTAATGTCCCACGCAGATCTGGTCGAGGTGGAGGAGTAGCTACTATCTTCAGAGATCGCTACAAGTGCAAACAGGTTTCACTGGAATTTTATTTTTCCAGTTTTGAACTGTTACTGTTTGAAATAGCCTGTTCTCCCCCCGTACTGTGCACAATAATATACAGGGCACCAAAATACAGTAAGGACTTCATAAAGGAATTTGCTGCATTTCTAACTGAAGTCACGATAAATATGACTCCTTTCTTATTGTTGGGGATTTTAATATTCATGTGTGCTGTCCAGATAAGCCCATGGTTAAAGACTTTTTGAATCTTACTGGTTCTTTTAATTTAGTTCGATGTGTG
>VUQR01032999.1:0-48810 GCA_015108515.1 Hemichromis elongatus
ATGTATGCAGCGCGTATATGTGTGTGTGTGTGTGTGTGTGTGTGTGTGTGTGTGTGTGTGTGTGTGTGTGGACATGGGTTAGGTGAAGAGTTGCTATGCTGTGATGGCAGCTTGTGTGGGGCGGGGTTGAATGCTCGCTTATATTGGAACAGTGCAGAAACACTAGGGCAAAAGAAACACACTCGTGCGTGATTTTAATTCAAAGACACTTAAACACACTGGTATACAGCTGTGTTCAAGGTCATGAAACAGCTCAGAGGAGGCAGGTAAATAAGTGATTACTGTAGTGAGTGCAGCAGATATGTGTGTGTGTTCCTTTATTGTTTCACTAATACAGGGAGGAAGTGTAGTGAGCTACTGTCAGGTCCTGTCTGGGCATCACCTGATTAAAAATGACCTTTTCAGACATGCATGGATGCAGATGAGACATTCACTCACACATGAACACACTGAACTCATATACAGAACCACAATGCTCATGCACAGATGCGAATTAGACACTTTACCCCTTTTTGCGTGCTGCTACTCATTCATGTTTTCTACACTACTTTAAGTACTAAACTTAGAGAATCCTCCATCATGGTCTTATGGCCATCATATGTGGGCAGTAAGGGACATAGATCCAGGTGCTCAATCCTGTATATGGAGCACATATTATGGAATTTCCTCTCTGTGTCATGTCTCTGTGGAGACATCTGATACCTATGTGAAATCTCTGCACAATTTTAAACCTTTATCTCAAATGATTTTAGATGAGTGAATTTACACTTCAGTCAAATCAATGAGACTGAATGTGTGACCATTTCCTTTGCAGAATTCATTTTGTGAACTGCTCATGTTTTTATTGAAATGACTGCAATATTCATAGATCAAAGAACATTTAAGCGCCTTTTTTCAATTAGTACCTACTTGAATAAACTCAACGTGGTTTTCAGGGTTTTCCATGCGCACTATGACCACTACCTGCTCGGCCGGGGTTCCAAGCGATCGGAGCAGGTAGTAAAACGTGACGTGGTCGGACTGCATGCCACCGATTGGCTGATCAGTAGCATCGTTCCTTGAGTCATTAGAGCATATCGTTCACGAAAATCAGAACCACTATTTTTGAAACCCAGCAACGAGGGAAATGGCTACAAAAAATAACGGAGTGATCCCGAGACTAAAAGTCACAGACTGAGCAGCAGGTATACCATCGTCTCAATGTCCACCTTTGTTGTAGCGTTATTAATTACGTCCCGGGATGCTCGGACGTGTTGCTATGACACTGACCACGTAAATTAGGAGGTTTGTAACGAATAACCAGTCGATCCGAGTTGGTATTAATGGAAAAGGGGCTTTAATGCACTGGCTCCTAGGTCTTTAAAAATGTTAACTAATAAAAATAAAAGCATTTTCCTTTTTGTCGTGGATCCAACTAGAAACAACTTTTGAAAGTATGAAGTATAGCATACTGGCCCATAGAGCCCAATGCAGTTAAAAAACAAACAAACAAACAAAAGAACTCATGAATTTAAGCTCAATTTGCCCCCAAATGAACCCCACTGAATTCCACAACTGTGACCAACAACCCTACAATGGCATTACTGAATTAGATCTGTGGATTGAAGTAGTCCAATTTGATCTTAATGGGCCCACTTAGACTTACATTCACTACTGCAGGCACCTGTAATTTGAGAATGAGCCATTTGTTGCAAATTACACACTCAGCTTGTCTTATTTAACCCACAATGCATAGCCACAGCTATGCATGCTCACACAAACACACACATCTGACTGCTTGTGTGGAAACAACGATTTACATTTTGTGTTTGTGTGGGGGTATAGATGTTAATTTAGCGTTTCTTTGTGTGTGTTTGTTTATCTGTGTAATTATGTGTGTGCCTTCAGTCTGTTTGACTAATGTTGGCATTCAATCTCTAGTGCGTGTATGTCTGGAGTGTGTGTGAGCTGACACTCAGGCGCGCAGACCAATATGAGTGTCTAATGTGTGCGTGCCTGGCCTCTGGAAGTGTCAGATTAGCAGATTAGAGGGGAGAGGGCCTCCGTCAATGCAAAGGCACTGGTCCTTCCCAGTATACCCCTCCTCCCCATTCCATTCCATTTTAACACTCCCCATGAAATTTTCCCTTCTTATCCTGAAGCCTAAAGCTTCACAAAGACACAGTTTCATTTTTTTTCTCTTGTTTATCTATGATCTGTTTTCTCAGTCATCACTTCTTTGTATATCATGCTATTGCCCTCCTCCTACTCCCACACATCGCCTGCTGTGTGTTGCTACCCTTTCACCTCCCCTCTCCATCTCAAAACCTCGTACTCCCCTTTTCTGACAAGAAAGACGCCCAAAGCAAGGACGGTAGGATGTTTTTGCAGAACCAAAAAACAAGAGGAGAGATGAAATACTCATCTGAGGTTTGGACCAGTGCCGCTGTGCTGACGCCAGACAGTCGCTGCTGTCAGAGGCCCGTGATACGCCCGTGCAACCATCGTTCACTTGCTACCTCAGGCCAATGATTCGTAATTGCCAGCTCATTTCAGCTAAACTGAAACAAGGTCTCACAGGCAGGAGCCTTGAAACAGTTTTGCATGCTCCTATGTAACACTGTTGTCAGTGAGCATGCAGGCGCAGTTAGACAACAGCATAGACTATAGGAGAGAAACTCTTTGGCTTGAGTTTTAAGCTCGTAGTCCCAATACTCAAGAAAACTGCAGATGTCAGCACTATGACTCCTCCATGTGTGTGTGTGTGTCTGCATTTTACATATTGGAAGTAATACAAAACATTATTCTGACTTCATGCTAGATGTGTGTAGGATTGTTATGTATCCTACACACTTGTTTTGCAAAATCTATATAATTTAGGCATGACTTTTTCACATATTTGTTATTCCCATGGTTTTACATTTTATTACTGTCCTTTTTGTTTTTTTCCAATGAAAATCTTTTTTTTTTCATTTTATTTAATTACTTCTGTACCAAATCTGTCATCTTTTTTAGAACGTCTCCTCCTGTAAAGCTCTTTTTGAAAGTAATCATCTGTGACATTTTCATTTGAATGAAGTCCTTTATGTCATTCTCTATGCCACAATGACATAACATGAAAGTGGTGTCCCAGTTCATGAAGCTTTTACAGCAGATGTCTTTTCTGTACACAGGAAGTGATGTACTTTCCATTTTAAGGTAAATAAAAGAGGTTCTGTGCTGTTAGCTCAGGCAGCAGCTGTGGTACAGTCAGAGCAGTAGGCTTCCTCCTGATAGACATTAGTACTGGCACAACATACTCTTTCATAGCAGCGAGACCGCTGCACACCATGCTGTGCTAACTATCCATAGTTATAAACGATTCATAGAGCAGTAAATCGCTGTGTAGTATCATGCAACCTGCACTTCAAAGCACCTGCATTGTGTTCTTCTCTTCAAACACCACCTGTAGCAAACATCACCTCTACCAGTGAGCTTAAATATCAGAAGCTGTGTGTGGAGCCAGTTGGAAGAGGTGAAGTGTTAAGAAGTTTAAGCAGCACTCTGCAGGCAGAGGGCATCACCTGAACCTGCACCAGGACCAGAACATGTTGTGGGAGGCTTGTGTCTGACCGGCGATGGGGCATTGGGTTACAAACCAGGCAGAGTCAGAGTTTACCTCTTTGTTATTCTGCTCAGAGAGTGGATATATCAGAAAACACAGTACAGTGTGGCTGTTGCTTTTGGTGCCCATATTACACAGAATTTGCTGCTGAGAAGTTAAAGTGACAGGTTTGAAAAGCTACAGCAAAAGCAAGGGTTTATATCAAACTCTGCGCTTGTGCATTTGGCCACTGTCATTTGTGTCATGTCTTGTTAGCGCATCCTTCTGTCTCCCTGAATTTCACAGTCACTTTTCATTTGCCTCTGTAGCTGCTCGCCAGTTTACTTTTTTCATCCTCCACAGTTTTTTGCTTCTGTCAATTCAATTTCAACTCGGCCGGCCACGCTCCATCAGCGTTCAGGTAAAGAACAATAAAAGATGAACATTTAAAAATAAAATTGCTTCTCTGTGTACAATAATGTTTATGTGTTTACATTACAATGACCAATAACTCATTACTCCTTCTACATATTATTGTTTTCTCTTTGGTCATGCACTTTACTTCCCACACCACATCTTCTTTCAACCTTCTTTGTCTCTGTATTATTATAAGACTATATGCAGACAGAACGCTTTGTTGCTGTAAATGTAAATGTATTCCGTTTCATGTTGCACTGCAGGGACATGGTGTCCATAGAAAGCTTGATGTTTGCATTCAATATGTAATCCCCACTGTCCTTGATTTGATCTCATGAATATGAAGGTGTCTACTGTATACACAAATAGGTTGTCACAAAACTTTTCTACCTTCTGTTGAGGGCTACTTTGAGGGTTGACAGCTACCCTCTTTAGCATTGTGGTAATGAAGGCCATGTGTGCTTGCAACTGGAAATTCTTAATGGGGATGGGGGGAGCAGATATAATTGATGAGCTTTTGTACAATTTGTACAGTTTTTGTTGGGAGAATTTTTTTTTTTTCCAACACCTTTTTTAAAACTGATGTTTGTGGTGTTGCATTGGACTCTTAGTTGGGATACTGATACAACAATACTTTTAATACTGACGCTAAAACATGATTTTTCAATGCCTTACGTTTGGAGTTTCTTATTTTTTTAATTAAAAATGAGAAAGGAAGGGGGGGGGTTACTGTATAAGTATTACTATATAATACTTCTTAAAATATAATTTTATTTGTATAGCACATTTCAAACCAGTGGTTTGCTTTGAAATAGTAAACAGTAAGTCATTAAGACAAAATAGAATAAAGGAGCAAACAAAAGCGTTAATAAGTAGAAATAGGGCAAATTCATAAAAGTGTCCAGAAAATGACTAATGATACAGTGGCTAGTGCGAGGTGAGATTTAGCATGTCGGAAATGCTAGTTTGACTAGATAAGTTTTCAAGCGTGCTTTAAAAGATTGAATGGAGTCGGAGGCATGAATGGTAATCGGAACGGTTAAATGGTAAATGGACTGGTTCTTATATAACGCTTTTTTTACTCTATCTGAGCACTCAAAGCGCTTTATACAACTCGTTCATTCACCCAGTCTCACCCATTCACACAAACGCTTTTCTAAGACTTTAGTAACTACCATTCATACGTACACATTCACACTCCGATGGATGCATTGGAGAGCAACCTGGGGTTAGTATCTTGCCCAAGGTTATTTGGCATGCAGACTGGAGCGAAACTTGGATCGAACCACAATTCTTCCAAATAGTAGGTGACCCACCTGAGCTACGGCCACCCCAGAAGTAGATGACCAGATGATTGTAAGGCACGGCTAAGAGCTTACAGACTGAGAAGGCCAGTGAGATAGTCTGGCGCAAGGTTATTTAGGCTTTTAAAAGTAAGCAGCAGAATCTTAAAATTAATATGAAACTTGGTGGCCAATGTAAATCAATGTAGTAGTAGTCTCCTAGTGTGGTTGCAGCCATTACAGCCCAGCAGGCTGGTCTTTGTCCATCTGTTTAGAGAGACCTTACCAATGTAACGGGCTGGTGTCAGTAACTACCTGATCCCGTTATGAACGAATAGGGTAGAGCCGTGAACACCTGGCTTGTATGGTCTTGTTCTGTTAATGCCAAATAAAGGTCTGTTGTTCTATTTAACTGACTGGCCTCCGAGTTGTCCCGCTAACCACCACACCACATGCCCACTGGACCTGCTAGCCGCTCCTTCCTCAAAAGACCGCGTTACAGAGCAGTGCCCGGACAGGGACCAGAACAACGTGGGGCCCATTGTGAGCTGCAGTGTGCCCACAGCTTTTCCTTTACTCTATGTGTGGGCTGCCCTACTCAGGTCCCAGCTGGGCCCCACAGTGTCGTACAGTTCAGTTCACCCACAGCTACCCACTGTGGTCTTGCATGGGTATGTTTGCTGGGATAGCTCACTTGGTTGAGCAGGCCTCCAATTTTCTATTATGCTGCTAAAGAAGCCTGGGCCATTTCCTGTGTGTCATTATGTCACTCTCTCTCAGCTTTACTGTCTTCTTTACTATCCTGTCAAAAAAGGATCTGCAATACCTTTGAAATGTGACTACTATTAGGGCAGAAGCAGTTTTGCTAAAAAGATTTGCACTCTCGGTCTAGGTCATAGCAACCCATGTAGCAATTCCAGCCCTTCCACATACAGAAGTTTTTGCCCCCAAATCAAAAGATTTGCTAGATTTCCTTCTATAGTTTCCTTAAAAACTTTTCCACAATAACTCATGAATATACTCCAGATATAAATGTAAATTCAGGGCTTATGTAAATCCCAAGAGGTTTGACCTTGTAATGTCTGATGATAATCAATAGCTGGCAGTCTAATACAAATTGCCGTCTAATAAAACATTTTTACTGAAGCAGCAACATCATTAATAACAGCCTTTTCAGCCTGCCATGAATGGATCCCACCACAGCTTTTTATAAAGTCATCTTTTACAAAGTCACTAATAAATAATCTGCTGTCGCTCCATCACTCCTCACATTGTGTTCTAGTTGTATTCAAATATAGTCCAACAAACCACCACCATCTTTTGGTCTTCTATGCTATGAAAAAGGCAACAAACTAAGCTCACTGCCACTCCACAGGTTTGGAACACAAACCTTAACTGAACCATGGTGAAGTAAACCCGCCCTCTCTTGACACACCATGTGTTGCTGCCCACGGGACAGTGTGATTCAGCCTAGTCAGGGCTGTTTTATTGTAAGTCCAGCGCACAGAGCTTGGATTCAGTTTCACTTCATTTACATTAACAAACAGGAGCAGCTGGAAACAAACTGAAACGCTACAGCCGTTCAATCCCCAGCTTCTAGTCTTCACATCAAACTGTCTTTGGGCAAGGCATATTTACTCAGTACTGGCCCCAGCACATTCATTCTTGTAAGAGTGATAGGCAAAATGCATTTAAAGCTACAGAATAAATTACTGCATGAACGTGTGCGAGATTGGGTGAATGCGGCTTATAAGGATATTTGCTTGCAACATATCACTTCGCTTCATTCCAATAAGTTTAATTAAACTAAATTCAATTCACTTAATTTCTTTGTAATTTATATAGCACCAGTTCACAACAACAGAGTGCTCTAGGTGTTTTATACCCTACAACAGCAGTCCCTAGACCCCCGGGCCATGGAGCGGTACCAGTCCTTGAGTCGTTTGGTAGCCAGCCGCGAGATTTTAGGCTCTGGTGTGAAATTTATGGTTTTCAGGGTTTTTCTCAGTTTTTCTCATTATTTTTTCTTGTTAATTCTGTTTCCCTGGGCCGTGTCCCATGTGTTATGAATACATTTTCTTTTTTTTTTGGTACCGGTACTGGTTTTATTTTGCTGTATTTATCAGCGACAACTTAAAGGCTGGTTTGTTAAAATATTGTCGGATATAAACCAGTCTGTGTGCAAAAAAGGTTGGAGACTGCTGCCCTGCAATATTAGAAATAAATCCCAACATTCAGACATCATCCTGCATAATACTCTTAAATTACAATAACTTTTATTTAAATAGTTTATATAATAGTTTCTGCACTTACCTGTTTTGTAAAGCTTAATGGAAGAACTCATAAGAAATTAAATTAAAAAACCACCACTACAGCATTATCCTCTGATCTGCTTGCAGTTCTTTCAGTGTTTATATTCAGCTCAGTTTTGTTACTTCATTATACTGTTAGTTTGTTCATTACATTCCTTCATCAATATCAGCAAGTAGTGCTGCTCAGACCGTTCATGTAATTTGAGAGCATTTAGGCCTAATGCCAAATTAGAGTTTAAATAGAAGACAATGGCAGAAGGAATTTTAGTGTTCGGGTAGATTGTGATTCAGTCATTTATCACAAAGACAGGCTGTCATTCTTATCATGCAGGTATAATGCAGCAAAAGAAATATAGATACAGTCTCACAGTGATTAATGATGAAGGCATCAAGGCTTTTTTTTATATGTTCCTTTGTGTAGTTGAATAAATAAGACTCCCACAACCTTAAATTTAGTCACCTTTTTATTAACCACGCAACTTCCATTACATTAAATTTGTTTATATCATCATGCTGGTACTGACAATTGAATGCATGCATACAACACATGCCCACAGTGACATCTCCTAGGCTGTGTGAGAACAAAGAGCAGCTAAAAACAGGAGAGGAAATGTGTGCTGGGAGACGTCCTTGAATATTTACACTCCAGGTGGGGGTTTTTTCCCCAAGAACAGACAAAAGTGAAACTAATCAAGAATGGGGAAAAAAGATTTTGTGCAATAAAGAATGCATTTACATGAAGTGCTGCTAAATGAAGGGCATTTTTTTTGTATGGATGGATTCATTTTCCATTTTTTGTTATTTTCTACATCTGTGTGGCTTCAAAACAAAGACTGCTTCCTGGGATGAATAATAAAAAGCACTGTACAGTAGCTTGGCATCTCATCTGCAGTCTGGCAGGCTGAACACAACACCCCCCGCCTACCGCTATGTTTATGGATGAGATGTTGTGCACCGCACCACAGGGACAGGTCACAACTGGACCCCAAGAAATAAAAAACCTTCCACCATCTGCACAGCTGACATTTCCCACACCAGTGAAAGAGCACGAGCATCTGGTGTTCACGTCTCGGCTTGTGCGGGGTTTGAAGTTGTCGTAATGTCATGCAGCCATGTGGTTTGTACGCAGGAACCAGTGAGAGCAACATGACATGTGTAGAATGCAGTTGGACTGAATCGTTGGTATGTGTGAGAGTGTGAGTGCTTGTCTGTACTGAATTCCTGGGTTTTTTTTTTTCAGTGGCCTTGATATTGCTACCTTAGCTCTAGCTAGACTACGCATTCGCAGGTGGTTGGCAAGGAGTTCAGCATACTCTGCGCTGCAAAAATTATACGGTAGCAGCATTACAATTGAGTGATTGAGTGTTTTTAGTATGAATTAAATTATCTGACTACGCAAGCTCTGTTTGAATCAAATAAGCTACTTCTCTTAAAGAGACGTTTTATCTTCTTTGTACTTGTGTTTGGATAGAAACATGGATGAGTGTTGTTTAACACTTATTTTAGGGGGCACACTCAAAATATTTGGAAATAGTGTTTGTTTCGCCAATTTCTTTTACCTGCTTTTCACTGGATTGCTTCAGGTAATCATTCAGTTCTTCAGGGAGATTTTGCTCTTATCTGAAAGCTGAGGCAGCTGAGCCATTTCACTTTCGGCTTGCTGTTGGAGATTATGTTTGGACACAAAGAACTGTCATGAAATAATCAGTATAGTTTCCATACTGTATACTTATTTTTTCCCCCACTTCCCAGTCAGTATAGAGTCACTTTATTTTGGAATCCCTAAACTGGATTTGTCTTTTAAATGTAAAAATTGGGATAGATGTTGCATTCCCATCTTGGACCTAGAGCTAGAGCAGTCTTTGTGAAATGCGTATATAAACTTAGACAGTTGTCAAAACTTCTTTGGGCTGTGCACTCTCTTTGGCTGGTTCAAGTTGTGATAGCAATGTTTATTCTGGGTGAAATCACCTTTTGTGTGATACATTATTTGGACATCCATTCTTATTCTTTGGATGACTCATGCACGAATATAAACATAATACTCTTTATTTCTGCGGTTATTAGTCATCCAGTAGTCTAAGGAGCTTGGAGAGAAAGTGACTGGCCTTTAAATTTCTTCTATTAAAAGAAAAAGAGATTCTACACAATAGTAAAGATCGCTCTGTCCCAAATTTTTAAAGATGTGTTGCTCTCATCAAATTCAAAATGAACTAATATTTTTCTGAAAGTGGTAATTTTCTCAGTTAAATAATCTAATATGTTTTCAGTATTGAACTGTGAATGAAATATGTTTATGAGGTTTTCAAATCGCTGTCATCGATAGGTTTTCATGTAATTTCTTTGTGTGAAAACTCTGTTCTCTCCAATATTGACACAGCAATATCAAAGGACAGTTTTTTTGGGTATGCTAGATGCTAGCAACTCTGACAAAACAGCAGTTTTTGATACCCTGGGGATGAAAATGGGCTCCCACATCTGCTTCATCACATCTGTTCTCATTAACAAGAACATACTAAACACCTTTAGAAACAAAAGCTGCAGAATGAGCAGCGATGCTGGTGATTCCATAACCATATTTCCATGCTCTAAGCACAACAAAGCTTCTGCTAAAATGTTTTCATTTAAACTTGGCATCCAGAAAAGAGTCCAGATTTTTGTTGGCAGGGATGCAGTGCCACCTTGGGTGTGCTGAACAGTGGGACACTGTATAGTGTAGAGTATAACCTGGAAAGTATTCAGTGGCTTCATTGGCTTTTATCAGCCCTTGGCCAAAACTACGCATCTCATATGGTTTTCTTAATGATTTTCTTGCTTACTTCACAGTCTTGGCCAGTGAACAAAGGTTTGCAAGGTCTGAAAGCTCTTTCAGCTACTGCTGCAGGTCCCTGTTTTCATAGAGCTTTGACAGACGGCATGGCTCAGCCGTGTGTCAGAGTACATTTGCACCCCTCAATGGGTGAAGCAGCAAGGGTGTTTCTACTTGTTTAGACTTTAACACTTGCTCTGACCTCATTCTATAGCTGGGTGGCCATGGGCTGAATTGGAAAATACAAAAAAAAAGATGGAACAATGAGAAAGGGCAGTAAGTAAGAGAAGAGCAAGGAAAACCTGAAACATCTGAGTGAATTTCAGCTGTCTGAACAGTTTAGTAAAGAGCTTACAGTAGCAGAAAGAGCTTTGGACTTTGTTTGCGTGTACTGGTGCACAAAGTACATGTACTACTACACTTGTGTGCTACTGTAATGTATATATTAGAAGCTGCACCCACATCACACTCCAATCCTCCTTCTCCTTTGACGCTAAATGAAGTGTGACAGGACATTGAAGTAGGACCAGAACTCTGGGTCTTCCCCTTGGGGGGATGGAGATGAAGGGGACTGGAGAGGATGAATGGAAAGTGTGTGTGTGTGTTTGTGTTTGTGTTTTGTGGATTTTTCTCTTATTCCAAGAAGAATGTAAGACGTTTCTTCTGCTTTTTCTTGGAATAAGAGAAATGTAATTCATAATGTGTATGGAAAACAAACTCGGTGGCATATTCAGACATCCCTTTCTTTTTTTTGTCTTGGTACAGAATAGGTAGCCTCTACTGAATTTTCTGCTGATAATGAAGAGCGTGTTTGTTTCCATAACACCTAATGGCAGTAACTGTCACCACATTACCTATTCGCCCAATTTCATTTTACTGTTGTTGTTGTAAACTGTGTGTAATGCCCTGTGAAAGTCCCAGACTGCTCTTCCATGTGATTAGAGAGCTCACAAATCCACAAACTTTTTCCTGACTTTAAAAGACCTCTGTTCCTCTGTTCTGTTTCTGACTAACAACCAAGCCACAGCATTTTTCAAAGCAAGCACTTTCATGGTTATGTGAAAGCTACCCTGAAATCTTTACATAATAAAAGGCGAAATTAAGAAAAGACTGCAGCTTTTTAAATGAATTCAAGTGAAGAAGCATCTATAAGGTAGAGATACAGGCAGGCAGAACGAAAGAAATAATTAATTATTGCACTGTTTTAACCCCAGCTAACCTTAATTAATGTCCCTACTATCACTGTGGATGGGGAGACAGAGAGAGAGAGACTGGATGATCTCACTGAGGAATCAGTGTTGAGCTTCATGTCTTGTTTCAGCTGAAGAGTAATGAGGCTTTGTGCCCAAAAAGCACCAAACTCAATTAGCCATGTTAATTCGCTGTTTGGTTGCACAAAGCGTGTTAGTCCTAATGTATTTACATAGCTCTTGTTTTGGCCCTCGGCCTCTGACCCAGTGTTTATGTCTTTACCTTTTCAAGTTCTGTTCATTATTAAATATCTTCTATGTGATTCTTAGTATTGTTACTGTTAAGATTTCCACTTTGTTCAGTGTTTTCAGTCTCATGCGTTAAAGTTCCAGTTATTGTATTCGCTCAGCATTCCCGTTTTCTCCTTCTGTCATCCCTCTAAGCTTAGTTGTGTGTTTTGGGGCCCTGGCGACCATTATTTATGCCAGTAATAAATTCGAATGCAAAAAAATAACATAAATTAAAAGGATTTAAATTGTATTAAAGTAGCAAACAGAAATAGCTGTATTTGCACTGCCATAACCACTATTTAAACTTCCAGTGTTACTGCTGTTTCTACGCTCACATACTGGTCATGCTAGTTTACTGTCTTCATCTTATAATTCAGTCAAATCTGGACTGAAATTCATCCTTGGTGACAATAGTATATATAATCCACTGCTAAACATCATTAAATCTAATTAGATATTCTAGAAAAAAGCAGTCCTTATGAACAGAGATGGCCTCATGATACATCCATGACATTCATTTTCTTAATTGTTTATCCAGTTCAGATTCATGGATATTAGAGATGTCAGGCAGAACAGGGCTCACTGATGGGCAGCCATTTGTTTGGGGTTCAGAGGAAAGAGATGACAGGAAAAGGAGTACAGAGAGACCATAAACAGCAAACATGAAACTCAGTATCGAGAAGTGGCATATGCACACAACGGGATTGAAGGTGTGCATGAGAAATCCACTAGCATCCTATATCTAGTAACAGAACTAATGGATTGCCCAGACTAAACTGACCCATTCCTAACTATACAGCCAAACTTTAAAGCTTAATCTTACAAGTAGAGGGCGCGTCGGTCTCCTGAACCCAAATGGGAACTGATTGCACAAGAGAGGCACTTGTTCTACTTTTAAAAGGATCATACTTCTGAGGTAGTATGGTATGATAGGCCTTCAAGATGGAACCTGATCATCTGGGACTTTAGGGGGATAAGGCAGAGAAGCTAATATAATATAAATATGATCACTCTTCCTAGTTCCTGTTAGTACTCTTCCTGTAGGATTTTGGATCAAGTGAAATATTTTCAAGGATAGCAACTCTGACAATAATCAGTCCTGAATAATCAGTCTAGAAATAACAAATGAATGGACTATTTTCTGACGCAGTATATTTCAATGACTAACCTGTGCAACATTTATATTATAGTTTTTAGATGGTCTGGTACCTACTGTACTTCTTTGAATACTGACTTTACCTTATACTGGCAGCACGTTTTCCACCACATAGCAAGCAGCAGGCTTTGCCTTGGAGTGACAGCTTCAGCTGAACTAAAAGTGAGTCGTTTCACCAGCATCACTCTTCTCATAGGGGTTTGCTACCAGCGTTGTGGAGCTGTACTTGGCTTGCAGCTGCTCCTTCACAGTGTGAAGTAGGGCTTCTTAGTGGCTGACATCAGCCCAGCAGAAAATATTGTTGATACCACCATGAGAGTAAAATGTGAGGACCAATGGCTGTAGAAAATGCTGTCTACCTTTTTTAAATATAGCAGCGAGGTTGTGTTTAACTTAATTTAACAATTAAAACCATCAGCAGAGATTATTTAAACTGGAGCAGTCGGACTACATAAAAAAGTGCAGGGAGGCTTGTGGGCGGGAGCTCTAAGCAGCAACTCCACCCCAAGTCACTTCTGCACACACTCTGGCTCCAAAAATGCAAGAGTGCAGCCCCCACAAGTGGGAAAATTTTCTATACAGTAGGATTATACAATCACTGGTATGAACATTTCCAGTCTTGCTAGCTGACTTAGTAAATAAGTAGCTTCACACCTAAATGTCTGCTAATATGAACATTATTATAATTTTTCACTAAAATTGTTGTCAAGAGCCAAATAATAATTGACTAACAGTCCACAGAGGTCGCATGTAGTCTATTAAACAACCCTGTGTAGAATCATTTCCTGTCAGATGGTTCAGACTACACACGTATTTAATGTAGTGAAAAAATCGCATTTTAAATGTGACTATATGGTTGCTATTTCTATCACTATTGTAATATTAGTGAAATATAACCCCTGTGTTACATCTATAGCTTTACTGATATGTTTTGCTTCTGTTCTACTTCTAGTAATGCATGCTAAATATAATTAGCATACTCCCATACTGATTTTGGTGACTTGCATCGAATGACCGGCAAAAACCTCGTGACCAGTTTGGAGAAAGTCTCAGTTAGACGCCTCAAGTTAACTCTGATTATGTTTCAATTCAGGCAAGATTTGCTTCTTTTTAAACTGTGCATTTTCTCAGCCAACTGTTTATGTTGATAAGCTATTTCTATTCAGTTTTGTAATTTCCATAATATATCCCTCTGGGTTTGACTGGTGCTACGGTAATAACCCTGTTCATTTCCAGGGGAGTAAACACTGGCCTATGAAATAACATTAACGGTACCTAATGACAAGGTGGAAAAATGTCGCAGTAAAGGCCTGCAGCCTCCTCAAGAATCAGCAGAACTGTAAACATGCTAAATAACATCCAAGTTACAAATTGCTGCCATTTCTGTAAGCTCATTTACACATGAAGGTTTACACAAATCACTCAGGATAAACTGTGCTTGAACCCCAGTAGCTGGAAACAGGGAAAACACTATGTATAATAATGTACATGGATTAATAATGTATCTCCTTCGTGTAATTAGAGTAGCTCCAAGAATACATTTGCTTGAATTAGACCCTTAAAGTATTTCCACTGTGTTTAATGTTGCATTCAATACGAGTTCCACAATGCGCCGCTAACCCGGATCAACTTTAACTGTCATTAAAAAAACAATCTCAGGCAACACTCGATCGTTAATAGCTTAATTTGTTAATGATCGGGGGTTTTAGGCTTGATGACTTCAGTGTTGGATGCAAGATGTGCTTACTTGTATAAAGTGAAGCAAAGGAGTGGAACAAAAGAGCTGGTAATGGGTATGTATGACACAGCAAAAACAACTGCCAAAAAGCAACATGAAGAACGCGGGAGGATGGGGCGAGAGAGAGGGATGGGGATTATGATAATACTGAAGTGACATCTGTTCAGCTGTGCCAAGCAGCTGTATCAGCCGTATCAGGGAAGAAGCCCGAGCCAGGACGGGAGCCTCTGTTGATCCCACCATGATAGCAAAGGTAGCCAGGGTAGACACAAAGAATACACAGCTGCAGACAAATATAGGCTGAAAGGATAAGGATTAATATATGCTGCCCATAAAGCTGTGATTTTGAATCAGGCTCTCAAAAAAATGAACTTTTTTTGTTACATAATTTTGCTGACGACAAATTACACTATTTACGGCGGTTAAAACATTTCAGTATAAAAGATCTTGGTATATTAACTGTTGTTGTTTTTCAAGATTATTTATTTTTGTGCCTTGTAACATTTGACAAGTTGGCTTTATTTAAAAACCTCAGCAATCTCATTCTATTAGAAAGTAGCTTAAGAAGAGCTCAGCTAACTTATTACTTATTATAATAAACATGATGTTAATATCATACATCTTATTTAAAGAGTGCTAGTTTAATTGAAATTAAGTACAACCTTAGTTTACAGTAAATAAACTCAGAAAATGTTTCTATGATTAAACTAGTTTGAGCATTTCTACCCAATAACTTTATTATTTATTAAGAGACAGCTCTGGTTTTGAGGAATGATTTACTTTAAACTGTACAGTAACAGGGCAAAAACTGGTTGGATCAATGTTTAAATAACACCCCTGGACATTAACACTAATAAGAAGTTATTAACCACTACATTATTCCCACTCATACCAAGAAAACACTCAACTCAAGGCTTCATAAGGAAACATCACAATCATATTTGGTATATTTGGTCCACTTCATGTTAGTCAAAAAGATTGTTATTCACTTATTTTATATGGATTTCTGAGGCTTCCAGTGTTTGCAGCAGAACACTTATTATAATGTAGAAGCTGCTAATAGAAAATGGATTTCTCATTTTGTGCCCTATCTGGCAATCTATCTGAACAATGCTCGCTTCACACCAATATTGTGGGAACAAACTGTGTTTGCTACATCATTTGCTCTTTTGGTTCTGAAAAGTCTGATTTAAACCCTAACAAAATGCAGTTTGGCAAGAAGAAGCTGCATTTGCGGGCATGTAACAGCTGCAGAATGGAACAAAATGAAGGCTGGAGAACTAGTGTGAGGGGGAAAAAATACAATTTATTTCTTATTTTGTACTGATTTCTGAATGTTGTATGATTAATGTTTTTTTGTCTACAAAAGAAAAGAAAAACTGGAAAATATGTGGAAGGATTTGCTTGCAATAACAAATCAAAGAAATAAAATGCCAATCTAGTCATGCTGTAAATCAGTTATTTATTTATGGTAGATCTCATCAAAGTTTCCATAATATAAAATAATTCAAACACACTCTAATGTACTTAGCTACATCAGTACTAATCAGAAAAATTGACAAACTGCATGTGATCTGAGTGATACCATTTTCAGTTGATAAATATTTGTAGGTTGATAATATTAAAGTCTTTGCCATATGAATTTGACATACTGTCTGGCATAGAAGAGCTGTAATCTTTTTTCAGAATCCACATTTTAAAGGCTGCATTTGACTGTTTTGTAATATTACAGGGACTGGAATCAAATTAGATATTTTAACCGCACAACTTTCAAACTCTGAAAAGTATTTGAAGTATTTGATCTGAAGTATTTAGGTATGAACTCAGAGCTGAAAACACAAAGCAAAATATGAAAACCAGCACAAAGAGGCTTCAAAACAATCGTCTCATCCTTTTGTACAGTAAAAAATAAATAAAAGTAATCCATATCTACGGTACAGACTGCACCACTATTTTCTTTTTCCTGCACACAAACTGAAATCAGCTGATTGTGGTGGATAGATGGGCGAGCAGACTAAGTGTTCCAAGGAGTTGAACTACTAGGAATTTAGCCTGCGAACATGTCCACCTTCTTGTGTCTTTCCTTCCCTTAGAGACTGACAGTACACAGGTAGGTAAGGCCAGGCCTTTCAGGACAGGGGCTGACTACCTAAAGACGAGTTAAGCTAGGTTCTTGGTCCCAATCACATGGTCCACAGTAACTTGCTCAAATTGTTGAATAGTTTTCAGGGCCAAAAGGCTCATCTCAGTCCCTCACCATCAACAGTTACTGTGCCCATTAGAGCCCTCAGACAACCAATGACAGTGTCCTATTTTATTTCTAATGCCTCTTTAGCTTTTTTACCCCTGTGAGTCCATTCCCTTTCTCTTTAACTTGTTCTCTGACTCTAAATCTTGTCTTTTCTTGCTTTATGTGATGCCCTTTTTCCTACTTATCCATTCTCAACACTTTTCCCTTTTCTGCTCTTTTCTTTGTGTTTTGGTTTTGTGCCATTTTCTTTTATCTTCCCTTCACCCACTATATCCTATACTTCTCTTATCGCTTCTTCTCCCACCCCCGCTACTTTCTGTCTCAGTCCCAAAGGCCTTGGGCTCCCAACAGTGGATTATCAAACATCTAAGGAACTGAGCTCACTCTGTGCTGTTAGCTCCAATTAGTTGTGGGATAGCACAGTCAGTCAATCTTTTAGGTTCCCAACTGGCAAAATTATTTTCACAATTCCATGTGCAGAAATGCTTATTTGAATGGACAAATAATTGTTGTTTGGGAATATATTTTTAAAATGCTTCTTGATGATACCCTCTTGAGATTGCAGTGGAATTACAGTAATATGTGTTACCAAAGATAGCCATTGTTGTGCATGCACCCCATAATTTAAGAGAATAGGGGTAGGATGCGCACGTGCATTTGTCTGAACATTGCCAACCCTAAACTGTTCCAGTCTCTTCCTTGGATAACAGGCTGCCAATTTAATCAGAGCCCAATTATAGCAATTGTTCAAATATGGAAGAACAGAGGAGGCTTGAAAGAAGAAGAAAACTGCAGAGGCTTAAGCAAGACTAGAGATCAAAAAGGGAAGATGGAAACCACAAAAGATGTGTTAGACATCAAAAAGGGGAAGAAAATGCCAAATGATGGATGAACAGGTAGAAAGTAAAGTGGTGAAAAAAAATTTGATTCTAAAAGATATATACAAATGACTCTCAGATCTAAAATAAAGCAAATCAAGGACACATTTGACTGAGTCTTCTATTATTTTACAGGGTCAAATGTCTAACCTTTGTTAAGATTCAGGAAACGTGCTTTTTGAAAGAAAAGAAAACTAAGAGCAGCTAGTAAGGTTTTCAGAAGTGTCACTTTGGGTGCATTTCCAATCTCTATAGATGGTGAAATGTTTTGTTTTGTTTTTTTAAAGTACTGAAACTGCTTCCCGTGCCATATAAGTATTAGCAAATGCATCTGTATACTTCCACAACCAAAAATCAAGTGACAAAGTAAATGCCATGCCCTTTTCATTTTGCAGTGTCCAAAGTATTTCTGTTAAACTGGAGCTCTCTATAAAGTTTTCCTCTCTGCTTCAGTAGATGCTTTTCTTAAAATGCCTTTTTCAAATTTTAATAGTAGAGGTGGTCCATTACTGTGAGTTCTGAAACATGACCAATAATTATAATGGAGTTAAGGAATAAGAGACAATTTCACAAACCTCTTTGACCATTCAAAACGTTTCACGTAGCGTATGCAGAGAAGACAAGAATAACAACATCAAATTAGTTCCACGACTGTCTCCCACGGTTCATCTGGCCTACAGATGTGCTCCCACTCCACCTGAGAGGGCCAAGTTGTTAGAGTAAAATCAGCAAAAGTCTTTTGTGTGGACAGAGCACAAGGAAAGCAGAAGCAAAGGTCCATGTAATTGCCCTCCCCTCTGCTCCTCCACCTGAGCCGATTAATGAATGGAGGCAATCTCAAACTGCTTTTAAAATAGTAACGAGTGTGGGGGGCACTGGCAGGGCTCAGATAAAAAGCGTGGTCAAGGTCTAAGTCAAAAACAGTTTCTGCCTGATGTACCCACTCACTCCTATTCCATTAGTTCTGCTGAATATCAAAGAAGGGGCTAATGGGCAAGTATTTGGATGAATGAGGCACTTTATCATATGGAAGAGCAAATTCGTGTCTCAACATCCAATCGAGAGGATATGGTCCAGCCAATGTCCTTCAGATGGCCAACTTGAATTTTGACCCACGTGTAAAAGTAGGTTGGCTAACTGACCTTCACTTAAAAGGTCTTTTTCCTGAAATTACCAAGGGAATAACAGAACTATCCAGAGTTATAAGGACGCTCGCATTGTCTGTGTCTGTTATTATGGCAGAGAGGCTGTCAATGCTTTGCCAGTATATAGAAGAGCATCTGAGAACTTCTGAGTGATTAACTAGAAAACAGTCTATTACAAAGGCCTGAGTCTGTGAATGTATCTTTGGGAAATGCCAGGATATTGTTGTTAAGCTACAATGTTATTTGCTAGTGCTGAAGCACAGAATAGCAATGTCATGTGTTAATGGCCAGAGTAGAATTAAATTCTTGTTAATATAAAAGTCTAAGCTTATTAAGTCACAGTCTAGCTGGCAGTTGTCCTTTATTGGATAAATTAAGGATTAGGATTTGGGTTAAGATTAGGTTTTTCTTTGCCAGGGTATTATTATGGGCTAGTCCAGCCCTGATTGACCTTGAATATTGGATCCAGATGCTTTGGAAGACTTTTTTCCTAGAATAGCGGGAAATCATTTCATCTCTCAAACACTTGCCTGGAATGTTAATCAGAATCATCCAAGAATTTGGAAAATGTCGAGTATGTAACTCCAATATCCCTATTTTAAATCCTGCTTCAGAATCAACTGCATCTCTGTAACTCTGTCATAATGATTAGGCCTTCCTGTTTGATTCTCCACTTTACTAATAACCTCAATGAAGTGACGTTAACATATTATGCATCTGTGTCTGCGTGTGTGTCTGTGTGGAGTGTTTTAAAATATGAGTTCCTCCCTTTTATTCCAGACTGTGATGAATTGTTTATGCGTGTGGTCTGTTTCTGGAAAATGTGAAGCACCCTGAAGACGCACACTTAGACGGAGCACTTGTATTTCACTGTTTTCACTTTAAAAATGAATGAGTGCATTCTTTCTCCTGAGTCCCAGAGTCTGTCTGTCTTTATTTCCCCTCAGTCCTTTTTTGCCTTAAACATTTTCTCCCACTGTGTCCTCAATAGCTGATTGATAACACTCTACTGTCACATAGTGATGGGAATGTCGCATGGACAAACAGCAGCTGTCAAGCTGGAGTTCATGGTCAGCTCGGCTATGAGCTTGACTCTCAATGGGGGCTCTTGTAGCTCTTCTTTTGTATGGAGTCATCCCGGGGTCTTGACCACCCTGTTGACTTTTTCCCAAAAAAGGCTATTAGTCTCATTGTCTGCTAGCTTACAAACAAAAAACACACTAGCTTTCTGTAGTGGATGACTGTAGTTCTGGTTGTACAAAACGGTTACGAGAGTTATACTTCCTTCAGCATGAGGTTGCAGAGGTCATCCCAAACCTCCTTAGAATTAATTATGGAATTAAGTAGAGGATGCAGAGGCATGTTTCTGTCATCACTCATGAAGAAAATGGGCTCCCAGCTCACTTTAATTTGGCATGTTTTCTAATACTTGTTGATTCTGTGATTTATTTGAATAGACTTACAACTGGCAGGCAAAGTGATGTATTTTCTAAAAAGACAAGAGGATTTTTCTTCATACTGCTCTGGTTGGATTCTTAGCCCTTGCCAATTTTGCCCTTTAGTCCAATGCGCTGTATCTGCCAAGAGTAGTCATAGTCAGCATACTGCTCCATACACTAGAGGCAATACAAGCATCTGGCTCCTGTGTTGTTCTGCAGTCTTGTCAGTGTGGCTAGCTACGCTACTGCCAAATAAACGCTCTCTCTGCCTCCTGCCAGTAGTGATTTATAGCCAAATACATCCTTGCCCTGTCCACTTCATCCCCAAAGAAAAATCATTTTCCAATTGAACAGAATGTGGGCCTTGAGGACTGACATTACATGGGGATCGAGATACGGAATATTTTGTGGGCACCGCCGTGTGGATGAATGATGAAAACCTAAGACTAACAGGACTGATGTTCGGATAGGTTTTTCTTTTCAATTCTCCTTTTCATGCTTAAGACAGAAAATGGAATTGATGTGTGCCACACTTAGAAAGCTATAATTATAGATGTATAATGTAGACAGGGCTTACTCGGGAGCCGCAGGCAAAATGTATTTTGTGTGTGAGCAAGGATCCAAAAGGCTGTAGAGGTATGCATTTTCATGAGGATCTGCTTTTCCAACTTAGCTCTGGGAGATGATGTCTGTTCTGCATGTATTGACAGAATATGCTGCAACGCCTGGCTGAACCACGAAACCAATTCAAGTGCTTTTATTCATTATTGAGCTGTTCTGCTGTATATCTCCAATTTTTCAAATTGAGAGTAATAGTTACAAGATAATATATAAAAAATAAAAAATAAAACAATATAAAATAAAGCAGAGGTAAAAGTGCACCTCTTTGCATAGTTGCCCACAAACATGACTGATGCCTCTGATGTGTATCCATGACAACTTAGATTCTAGGCTGGGATTTCAGTTTGATTCTCAGCAGTCTAATGAACAACATAAAATACATAATCAATATTACAATAAAAACCAAGGCTTCTATTTTCAGCTGGAGGCTTAAACGTGAATGATTTTAAAAAAAAAAGCGAGAGTGGCTTGGGGAGCAAAGTACTAAGTGTACTGCACAATAGATCTATTCCTTGTGTCAAGGGACTTTCTGCCTGCATAGTAAGAGTGTGAAGCTTTGCACCAGTGTCTCATTAGGACAAGGACAGCTGTGCAGAGGCGGACAGCCTGTTTCCAGAGACACCGCTTGAGTCACAGTAGGCCAATGAGCAATTGGAGAACACTTGCTGCATGCTGTGTGACTCAGAGGGCCACACGAATGCTCAGTCAGATATGGATGCTGCTCCCTCATCAGGGAAGAAAGTTTTTGTGAAAGTCAGAAGGCAGGTTGGGCATTGACACCGAAGCTGCTACCAGGGTTGTTATCAGTCCCAGGAAGCAGCCTGCAGCTCAAGGAGATGTCCTCTGTTCTAGTTTTCTGGAATCCATCAACATCTTTGGAAGCCAAGCCCCACCAGGGTTGAGAGCCCTGAGTTTGGGTTGCTTTGAGCCAAGTAACTCAAGATTCCACTGAGAGGCTTTGATGGCAGTCTGTGTTGTGGAAATTGGTCTAGAAAACTCAAAACTCATTCGGTATCTCCCTGGTTTAACCACAGTTAAACACCTGCCATGCCTCAAAGGAAGGAGACCTAAAAAAAAATTGCAGAGTGTTTCTTTTTTATTAACCATAGCCTAAATGTTGGAGGTTCCTGACACAAGAGGGCATTATGAAAGCTCTGGGCATTACTTTATGCTAGAGGGTATTTTATGAGGCTAAATGTTCTGACAGGGATGAAAACATATTTGATAAAATGGTTGGCCTGCAGCCAGGCATCTTATTAAGTCAGCCAAGCAAGACAGTACTGCTTTCATCCTATTTGACTAAGAAATCAACCAGACGCTTGCTTCATTTTTTAGAGGCTACCCAGTCTTTTCACTCATTTATTTTATAAAAATTCAAGGATATGCAGCCTGAAAATAAGACCTGTAATTATGTACAATCACCACATAAAACATGCTAATACAGATTGTGCTTGTTTTCTACATTAAGATGTATTTCCCAGTACATCTATGTTGTACAGTTTGCAGCTTGGTTCTCTGAGAGCAGCCACATTCATGAATTGCTGTTGGCAGCTGACTGTGGGTCGGACCGCTTGGCCAATCAAGTCCCCTCTGCCTAAGGACACGCTTGGGATTTTAACTTGCTCCTAGAAATGTAAGCCAACCTGTCAATCACAACTTCAGGCCCCCCTGTGATCCCTGACCCACTGGTACTCTTGCCATGGCAACACAAATCCCAGTAGACTTTGATGTCAAGAACAGGAGTTCTCAAAAATATGAAAGACGAGAGTCTGCGATCCAGTGCAGACACACACGGATTATGCCCTGGATCAAGATGTCTTGGTCATATGCATATACATAATTTTATATATACATATATATATATATATATGTGTGTGTGTGTGTGTGTGTGTAGGTGTGTGTGTGTGTGTGTGTGTGTGTGTATATATGTATATAAATCGTGCTAAATCATAGCACATCTGCCCCCTAACCAAAAAATAAATCTATATTCAGCTAAAATAAATATTTCATATTTAAATCACCCCCCACAAAAAAATCTGCTTAAGCTAATTCATACTTGCACGAAGGAGGGGAGGAGGAAAGCTCTGTATTTGCTCTCTTCGGAAGCAAAGTGGCAAACAATGCTATTATTTGTTCAGAGTAATAGTTTCTCCAAGCAGCTTCAAACTGAACTCAGTGTAAAAATCAGCAGCAGTGCAGAGGGAGTTCCCCTGTGGTTGCATATGCTTGAAATAAGAATGCAGATGAGAGATTAGTTTTGATAGTGGCCAGACATTTGTCACATTTATGCAAGTGTATTGACTGACCAGCAGTGCAAGTTTGGACTAAAAACATTCCCTTAAAGTGTGTTTCTAATATCGATATTATTTATGGATTTGATTCCTTATCGATTCTCATTGGGTTCTCACTGGCTCTGCTTTTAGAGTCACCACGCAGCATATCAAAGACATTACATTCAGGTGACCCTAATTCCTCCCTTAGTTATGCTGCAATAGGTGTAGACTCCTGGGGGATTCCCATGATGCATTGAGTGTTTCTTTTTCAGTCACCTTTCTCCATCACTATGTGTTGATAGACCTCTCTGTATTGAATCATGCTTGTTATTAATCTTTGGCTCTCTTCCACAGCATGTCTTTTATCCTGTCTTCCTTCTCTCACCTCACGGCAGATGGCAGCTCCTCCCTAAGTCTGGTTCTCCTAGAAGTTCCTTCCTGTTAAAAGGGAGTTTTTCCTTCCCACTGTCGCCAAAGTGATTGCTCATGTGATTATTGGGTTTTTCTCTGTATGTATTATTGTAAGGTCTACCTTAAAATATAAAACACCTCGTGGTGACTGTTGTTGTGATTTGGCAGTTTATAAATAGATTAGAACAGTATTTGTGCAAATGAATTGCATGCTGTGTGGTTAAATGTTTGTGCAGGATGAGGGTATTTCCTCTGTTTGCTGTGGTCAGTATTGGGATGATTACTAAAAATGTAAGCAATGTAGTACACAAATTACACAAAAAAAAATTCTTAATAGTAATGCAATACATTACTCAATTACCCCCAGGAGAAAGTAATTTTTTTTACACTTGACTCATTGCATTACTTTCGTGTTTCTCCATAACATGATCATTGTGTCATAATTACCATTTAACATCATGAACCTATAGGCTACAGTCCCTAGTTACCCTTCTAGGGTATTAAATTTATTATCCTTGTTTTGTTAATGTACAATTTACCTGTTGGGTCAAAGCTATTATGATGCCACTTGCCACAAATCTGCCACCTGCAGCCTGATATACAACTGTGCCAGTCTATAAATGAGTGTGAGGAAAAGTTAACAGATGACAGCTGAGCTTAGAGATCTGGTTCTGCATTGCTTTGATGTAAAAATGATGTATGTCTCTGGTGTCAGAATAATCCCACATATAACCATGCAATCAAAACCATGTGTAACCACAGTCTGCATGAAGGTATGGACATTCAGCAAACAAAGACTGCAGGTGATAGCAGTGCTAAGGTTGGTCACACTGCTAACTAATGTGATACAGGGTGTGGTTGCTGTTTGCAGCGTTACAGGTGATTGTAGATGAGTGTGAAAAAATAGTTTTATATAGCTTTAACCTAATCTGTTTGATTATGTTCCATTTTGAATGTGTTTCTCTCACGAGGGTTCTCTTCTTTCCACGATGAACATTGTTAGTACAAAACAAAGTAGAATTTCCCCCAGATGTCCACTTTAGTGACTTGAAGTAGTGCAGGTAAAGCCTCGCAGATAGCAACAACTACAGCTGGCTTTGTCAACATAGTCATCGTGTTGAGGTTATGGGTAGCTGCTTTTAAATCTAACCTCAGCTATCTAAAAATTTGCTCTAATTTAAGTAGCTAAATAGATCTTTTAGTTGTAGCTGTTTAAATGTCTCTCTCTCTCTCTCCACCATGTCTTTTTTCAGGTCATCCTTATCCTAACCAAGTACTACCACGCTGACTCCACCAAGGTCCTGGAAAGCTCACTGTGGAGGTAAGCTGATCGTTTAAACACCATGTTTGCTCTTGCTGGATGTCTTTATGTCATGCCTGGCCCCACTGTCGTGCAGACCTTTCATCAGCAAGTCGCTTCCCTTGAACAGGAAGGTCAGCACTGGTCTAGTTATCTCTCCGCTGTGCCTCTTCAAGGAGACAAGGGTGAAACAAGGGTGAAACAGAGCGCTAGGGCGGACAAAACATCAGCAGGCAGCTACAACTAAAGTGGTGGACCGGAGAGTGGCGCTGTGAGGCCAGAGCGGGCATCTGTTTGGGCAGATAGCATATCAGCATGGCACAGGGCAGGATGGCTGGCAACAGCAGTGCCAGGGAAAGGGGTCAAGTCTGGCTGGCAGTGCTTCCTCTATTTAGCAAAGCACTTGCTCACCAAAAACCCTTCTCACTTCTCTCACATTTGAACAGTGGACAATAAAATGTATTCATTCCACACCACTTGACAACAAGTACATCTTGTTTGCAGATATATTTCCCATAGAGTATTAACCTTCTACTAAATTTACTTCCTCAGCTTTGTGAGTGTTGAAATGGAACTGAGCCTGACCTTGTAGATAATGGCGTAGAGGGACTTAATTATATTCAAATTTCCTAATAAAATATTACCTAAAATTAGACATCTAGAAGATATTCATATAGAGCAAAATGTGTCTGATGGTTGTAGTTAATTCATGCCATTCACCTCACCGTGGACTCCATGACTTCAAAGCTTCAGCCTCTCATTAGCTCTGACTGTTTGTCTCCCCGGAGGACTGATATGAATAATGTATATATTTTCCCCTTCCCCTGTTGATGTTTTAATTGTTGCACTGTATGAATAATGCTGGGGACTCTGTACTGGACATCTCATTCAAGAAAGGAAAAATCACTGCCAGTTTAGATCCAGTTCACACTGAATTTAGAGAGGGGAGAAGCTGGCCTCCTGCCTGCTGCCATCACTGTCCAAAAACAGGAATTTCCATGAAATTAGCAGGATCCATACAGCTATCTGACCATGTCTTGTTAGGCATTATCTGTGGGGTGTGACTCTAGTCCTTTGTAGCTGTTAGTTTGGGATGGTGCATAGACAACCACATTTCTACAGCCTATAGGCTTTGAAGTCCCAAGACTGTAGGATCAAATGAGAAAGATGGGGGAGGATGAATGGTTTTGCCGTCTTACCCTGTCAGGTGGTGTTCATCTAGAAGCCAGGTTTCACACAGGGGTAAAGTTAACAACAGTGAAAGGAGAAAAGAGTTCCCAGGACAGATGAGTTAATGAACTGAGATTGCATTAGATCACCTGATAGGCTTTTCTTGGGTCTGTAAGCAAAACACACTGGTAGCTGATGGAAAACTTTCACCTAATATTTATGACTGACCCAACAATCTTGGATACAACTTAGTCAGCATCATTTATTTCTGCTCTTAAAAAAGGACCAAAGTTTGCATTCTTCTGCTTTTAATTTGATTTGGAGGGACAGCTGACAAAACTCAAGAATGACATCCACATTCAATCCTTTTGCACAGAAAGGCAGACATGTTAGTTATGGAGATGTCTGGTTTGATGGAAATTGAAGTCAAGTCTTTGACCCATGAAAGTGGTTTAACACTGGACACAAAGTTATATGTGTGCCCACTGTATTCAACTTGTTACTGTTTGGTTGTTTTAGTCACCAAAACTACTTGGTTAGGTTTATATCAGAGTGACAAGGCATTGTGTGACAGACCTGGGACTTGTTCTCCAGGTAATCAAAGCAATGAATAAGATACCTGAGTTGTTATATTGCCTTAATTTATGCTTGCATAATGACAATAAAGAGTTTTGAATCTTGAATTGAAAACATGCTGAAATGTTTCTGTGAGACTAGACTGGTACACTGAATGTTAAAGATCATCCATGAGTAACAATGACTTACAGAAACAAAGGCATAAACATGTTGTGGTGTGGTTATCATAGAGAAAACATAGGAAAGACGTCAAAGCCATTGGCTCCAACAGTCAAGACTGTGTTCTTTTAACCCAAAAAAATAATAAAAGGGTATGTAATCTTTATTTGTCTTAGTGGAATTCTTTGTAGTTATCTTTATATTGATTCTGGAAGAAACTGAAGGATTTCTACATGGCTGTCTTTCATTCTGGTATGACTGGCTCGAGGACCGATGCTATAACATGGATGATAAAAGAGCTCCAAATATCTTGACTCATGAGAATGGTTCTTTGTGAAGAGAGAAAGGAAAAGTGGAAACAAACCTGAATCTTTTCAAAGCAATTTATGCTTGTGTTAAAATAGAATATTTACTTCTACAAAGATGACTCAGATTCATCCGTGTAAGGCAACATGAATATCTCTGATTCGTTTTGTTTAGGCCTGAGCCAATAATTGCTTATGTATCAGCAGTAGTACCATTATATTTCTGTTTGGCAGAGTCAGAGGCTTGTACTACTGTGTGTTAGGTGTTTTAGCTTTAAGCAAAAAAGGTCTAAATGTGATGTCTGAACATGTGTTTTAAATGTCCACCTTCAGGCCTGTAGATAAAACCAGTTTTCTTTGAGCTGGCTGCTCTCATCTCCCTCCAAGAACTCTGAAGCTTTGCTTGTCTTTGTAGTCTTGACACACTGAACACTTTGACTTTATAAAAGCATGCTTGGTGTTACATACAAAAACTATCAATGTTTGCTGAAAGAGTAACATCATTTCTAAAACCTGCTCATTTTGACTCTTGTGCATACCTAGAGTATCAGTCAAACTAAAATACATGTTATTGCCAGATTGTCAATTCTTGCAAAATATTCATTCCAGTACCTTTAAAGCTACTTTTGGCTGCTGCTTAATTTAACAAAGGATTACCACAGCAGATAGCAATGCTGCATGTTTGAGTTGGCAATTTTTTTTTGGATGTCCTTCCTGTTGTAACCCTAAAAAACCTTTGTTTTTTCCCAGGACTGAGCCATGAATTGGTGCTGATAAGGCAATGTGTAAACCACAGCACTATGGAGTCAGGCTTAAATCACAACTTTTAGTTCTTTGATTGCAAGATATGAACATCAATTAAATAGCTTGCCACTGGAAGCACTGGTGACCCTATATACTGTATTTTCCGCACTGTAAGGCGCACTTTAATTCCTTTAACTTTCTCAAAAATCGTCAGTGCACCTTATAACCCGGTGAGCCTTATGTATGAATTCTGGTTGTGCTTACTGACCTCGAACCGATTTTATGTGGCACATGGCTCCCAAAATTCTGTCAAAAATGTTTTAGTACGACTGTGGTAAGCAACAAAGCTGAACCGCTTGTTGGATTGTCGGAGCATTACGGCTACCGTAGTCCAGAGCCTTGCGGAGTAATCTGGGTCCAAAGCCCCCTCCGCTTCAAGTCTCAAGGTGAAACAAACACTGCAGCATTACTGAGAATTAAAAACTCTCTCAGTTCTTTCATCTATAATAAAATGATCAGTGTTGCTGCTTTACCAACAACAATTACATTTAACATCAAGGCATTCATGAAAACAGAATGTATTAAATTTAACGCAGTTAGAAGTTAGCAGGAAGTTAGCTCGCTGGTCCACCTAAACATGATTTACCATGTTCTGACTGAGAGTTTTCTGAAAAAATTCAAACGTACAGCGCTGCTGTCACTTCCAACATAGATGAAGATAGAAAACTAAACAGCAGTGTCGTTTGTAGGGTTACTGAAGTTGGACTAGCTCCAACTTTAGTAACCCTACAAACTCCAGGCCTCGAGTACCAGTGTCCTGCAGGTTTTAGATGTATCGTTGATCCAATACAGCTGATTGAAATTGCTAAATTACTTCCTCAATATGTCTTGAAGTTCTCCAGAGGCCTAGTAAGGAATTAATCATTTGATTTAGGTGTGTTGACCCAGGGTGACCCAGATCTAAAACCTGCAGGACACCGGCACTGGAGTTGCCTACCCCTGTGCTACGTGATCGCTAGCAACACAGCTATGTTGGCATAACATAAACACAGTGAAGCTGGAGGATGAACGCTAACTTTTTTCCACTCCATAAAAGTTAATATGAGGGTTCCTGATGGTTAGGGACAAATGCAATCGCATGGCAGGATGATGTAAACGGACCAAACTTCAGTCAGGAGAACAACTGAGACAATCTATCCACAAAACAAGGTTAGTCATTAATATACAGCAACAACATGGGAATAGAGCAGCTGCGAGAGAATTCAACATTAATGAATCAATAGTACGTAAGTGGAGGAAGCAAGAAGAATGAGTTGAGTATAGTTTGACTTATCTGACTGTTTTGTTTGGCTTAATGTGCCTTATAATCCGGTGCGCCTTATGGTCCGAAAAATACAGTACTGTAAAGATTTCTACTTCCTCATTCAGCTTTAATATCCTTCAGTCCTGGCCTCTAAAAGCATTTAGAGCTCCTGACAATGGCAGACGGTGCAGAGAATGCAAGGCAATACATAAGACCTATGATATATTCCCATTCAGTCTTGCTCAAGGACACCAAAACAGGACATATAAGGTCTTTCAGGTGACTTGTACCATGTTATTATTTATTTAATTATTTTGTTTTTACATCAGGTAGAGCTTCAGAGCAAATAGAAAGAAAGGCGCTTAGAGATTAGGCAAAGATGTGAGGATTTTGCCAGTGCATTACCAAACAACATGATGACTGCAGGCTGACAGAACTCATCCTTAGACTCTGTGTTGCTCTGAGTGGAGCCATGAAATACTCAGTAAACCTTTTTGATCCTCACACTGAAAGGAGCAGATGTGCACTTCACTTTTTTTGGCTATGAATACGCCGTGCAAGTGCTTCTTATTTTTAGACGATACATAGAACTTTGCATGTTGGGCAGAGTCCGTCCTCTGTTTGTCAACTGATGGAGAGTATGTGTTACAACTTGATATTTTGGTCAGATTATGAGTTAATGTTGTTTTTTCAAATTGTTTTTATAATAAAGGCTAAATCATGTTTATACATGTTAAAAAGAACTAAATACATACTGCAATTGCTCTTGTTGCACAGTCACTCAAACACTGGCTGTTTAAAACTTCACCTCTTAAAGCTACTGCTTATTGGACTGCAGCTCCCACTAGTCAAAAGCAAGCATTTTTACCCTCAGTTTTGCTTTAAAAATATATTTAGCCCCAACTAAACTTTTACTACTTTATTTCCTAAAATAAATATTTAATTGCACTTTAAAAACCCATGTTGGTCACTTTTTCACTTTCTCAGCCATTACTCTAAAATGATCTAACCCAGGATACCAATATGTAATCCATGTCTTCCTATGCTCATCACACACTCCTATAAACACTGCTTTGGAGTTAGAGTGGAGGGGGTATTTATAATTCATGCCATCTTCACACATCTTTTGAAGAGGCGAAGAGGGCTGGTAGCCATCGTGCTGGGGGGCTTCAGTGTTTTATTATGGATTAATAGATCGTCTGACAGGCTGGTACTTCTATGTACAGTACATCAAGCATACCATGGTTTCACAAACACAACTGCTGACAGTATGTACATCATGTATTGCTAAATTGTCAGATATGCACAACTGTCTTATCAACTATAACCCCCCAGAGCCAGTTTTAATAGCTGATGTTCAATTTTGAAATATTAGAAAAATATGGAAAACATCAGTTCAGCCAAAACTTTGTGTCCATCCATTCGCTTCCGCTTTTCAGGGTCGCAGGGGGCATTGGAGCCTATAACAGCTGTCATAAGGTGAGAGGCAGGGTACACCCTGGACAGGTCGCCAGTCTGTCAGAGGGCTAACACACAGAGACAGACAACCATTCGCACTCAAATTCACACCTATGGGCAATTAAGATTAATCAATTAACCTATCCCCACAAACTGCATGTCTTTTGGACTGTGGGAAGAAGCTGGAGTACCCGTGGAGAACCCACGCACACACGAGGAGAAGATGCAAACTCCACACAGAAAGACGCCAGCCTGATGGTGGAATTGAACTCGGGACCTTCTTGCTGTGCGGCAACAGTGCTAACCACCGCGCCACCGTGCTGTCACAACTTTTTTGTATAATATTATATATTTGTATGAATTTCTTTGTTTCTTTTTAAAATTAATTTTCACTTCTACTGCTATATTATAATTTATGTGGTTTCTAGTAGTAAAAAATTAAGAATGCATGAGGAATGGAGAAGATGTGTATTGCTACCAGTTTTTAAGATCAAGAGTGATGTGCAGTTGTAAGTAAAAGAGGGATAAAAATGATGAGCCATATGATGAAGCAATGAGAAAGCTAGTTTAAGAAGAGTAGTGACAATCAGTGAGCAGCATTATAGCTTCATGCACTACAGAATAATACTGATGCAATGTTTTTGCTTTTGGGAGTGTTGATGGAGAAAAATAGAGAAGGTTAGAAGGAGTTGTTTTGTTTTTTTGTCCATCAACACTCACAACACATGATAGGGTACCAAGACAGGAACTGTGGTACTGCATCAGGAAGTCGGGAATGGCAGAGAAGTGTGTGAGGGTGGTGCAGGACACCTAGAGGACAGCAACACAGTCTTGAGGTGTGTGGTAGCAATGATTCAAGGTTGAAGTAGGAGCTGCTTCTTGCTTGTTGTGGTTATTGGCAGATAAACAAAGAGTATGTCAGAGGGACAGCTCAGGGTGAGCAGGTTAGAGACAAAGTCAGAAGTAAATTATGGACTTTTTAAACAGCTGACTTGTGACTCACAGCGTCTGTTTGAGCTTGCAGAGTTGTCAGTTATACACAGGTTTATCACAAAGCAGTGAGTGAAGTCAAAATGGGCTGAAGCCATTCTTTTTTATACAATGCCCTCGAATAAGCATGGAAAGTCTTGCAAGAATTGGAAATCCTACAGGAGCTGAAGCATCTGCTCTCAATGTTGGATATGCAAGCAGGTGGTTTTAAAGTTGTGGCTGATCAAAGCAGCGAGCAACAGTAACATTGAGAAGCAAGTAGAGAGTTCAGAGGCAGTGAAACCAGCGATAAAACCATTCTGCTACAGCTGATCGTGTGTCTTTGTTTCAATTTGACTCAGTGTTTTGAAGTCGTTGCTTTGAGGCTTTTTGAGTCCAGGGTAGCATCACGGCTCTAGCTCACTTCTCACTTTGATGCCTCCTTAATCAGTTTGTTTCAGAAGCGGGAGTGCGAGTGTGTGCAACCTTACACACACACAGCCATTCCACCATTACAAATGTGTTGATGATTAGCTCTCCCTGGGGTCCAGATCACATTTCCCCAAACTAAACCATGAGAGAGCCACAAAGTAGAAACACCCGCTTTTGGGCTTAATCAAGACAGCATGTTTCATTTCCCTTGTCCTTCTCTTTCCCTCTTCAACTCATCCTCCCCTCTCTTCAACGTTATTTATTTTAGATTAATTCAGAACATTTTATTTCTTTCCCTTCTGCCTCTTTGTTCTTTCTGTGTTTCTGCCTCCGTCCAGATGGTCAGGGGTGGTGTAAATACTTAATCGAGGCTAGAGCATCATCTTCCCTTCATCCCAACACACTTCACCTCCACCACCTCCTCACCTCCCTCTTTCAAGAATATTTGACAGCCTGGAGATGCAGAGAGAGAGAGGGGGAGAGAAGGGAAAAGACAGAGGTTTGCTAGTTACTTAAGATGGTAAGCAGACAGTCTGTTCTCTAAACACAAGTGGTTCGAACCAGAAAACAGCTCTCTAGGGTCTTACCATGGTTCTGAGAGGATCTAGATCTGTGTAAAACTTATTGAAACATTAAGATAAACAAAGAAATCTTAACCCACACTAAAGATTCAGAAAAACTGTAGGTAAATCACTCAAGAAGGTAGCATAAATGTGTTGCTCTAGCAGATTCTAAAAATCACTTAAAAACCTACATAAAAGACATTCTATAATCAAGTCAGAGTTGAAAGCACAACTCAAAAGTTGATGTGCCATCATCTACAAAAACAGCTTATATGGTAAATGTAGTCAAAGTATATTTCCACATTGCCAATTCCATCATTGACAAGTTATGTTGCTCTCATGTTTACTCATCCGTGCCTTAATGCTTTTTAATATTAAAATAACATCTAATGATGGCTTAATAAAAACATTAAATAGGACAGCTGACTCTTGCTGTACTGTTGGAATTTGCACCACTGATAGAGACTGAATCAAGTAAAGCAATTATTTGGAAGATTTTTGGCTTCTGATATGAAACCAAAACACAAGCCATCACCTAAAGGCATCAATCAGTGTTAAAGAATTGGTTTTTATAACTACTAGATTACATATATATATACATATAAGCATTAGTTTTGCATATTAAATATCATCAGAAAAATTATGATTGTAAGAGTAACTAACAAAAAGCACTTTAAACAAAAGGTCATAATCGTTCTACCATTTATTGAAATTTGTTGGCAATAAGCAACAAATACACTATAAAATGACATTTACAGTTTGGAGTGAGACGCTTGTAAAACAAGCAGAATATGGAGCTATTAGTAGTGCTTAGTAGATGGAGATGGATGGAAAGGTGGAGGAAACCTCAGTATCTGATTGGACCTGTAATCCATTGGGAAATGAGAAAATCAAGTAAGCTTGTGGCACATTATAACATGCAGTCTTTGTTAGTTTTTCACATTTTACCCACCAAACTCCCCATCAGAGAAGGGCTAAAGATTGACTCTTTTTTTGATGAAAATCATGATACAGTTTTGTTGGTTTTATTATGTTTATGCAAGATCTGAATTTTCTAGCCCTGAAAGATGTCGCCTGATATTAAAGAATGAAAGCTAACTGCAAAGTTTTTAATAAGATATAGATTTCAAAGTAATTGTTGTTTTGTTTTTACTGTGATCAGAGGTAAATATAGTTTGTCGAGAGCACATTGTTGTGTTTAAGGACTCCTTACCGAGCGTTACACATCCAGGGATGGAGCAGTCAGGACCAGCTTTGCAATTTCACAACAGATCACAATAAAAAGTCAGCTTTTCTCAAAGAGTGAATCGTCTTTGAAGTCGTTTTTTTTTTTTTTTTTAAAAAAGACTCGACTCTTTTCACTGAATACAAAAAATAAACAACTAACTACAAAACAACACAAATGGAGTAATTAAACTACAACAAGAAAAGCAATAGCACTATTCATAATGCTGAAAGTTTGTGAAATTTTGCAGAAACATGCTTTTTTTTTTTTTTTGTTCACAGTTGTTTTGGAATGCTGATTAATTAGTGTTTTAGCTTTGCCTCTTTTGTTTGTCATTGTCTGATTGTAACATCTACTCTAATAAGTAGAACTTCATAAAGAAATAAAAGTACTACTCAGCAGAACTCAGTTTATTGGTACAGTGCCAACACTTCCAGTTTCTCATGTGGCCCTTTGGGAAAATTAATTGCCCACCCCTCTATTAAATGTATGTTATGCACATGTTTCCACATGTTTCTGGCATATGTATGGGTAGCAGTCAGATCATTTTCACACTGCAGCTGAACAGGGCCATGAGCCCAACCATCTGGAAGACGTTTCCCATTTCCTCAAACATTCTTCCTGCAAGGAATACATGTCCACAACTGCACACAGCTGAAAGAAAGCAGGAGAGAGGGAAAAAGTGAGAGTTCACAGCTGCAGAGTTCAAGGCTGTCATGCAATCATTCTTTCTTTGTCACACGCTATCTGTCTTCCATTTTTATCTTTCTGCTAGAAGCTACTGTCTGAAGGGACACTCTGAATTCTGGACCACATACTCTAGAATGATGCACATCAAAACTGTTGCAGGAATGGTTGTTTAACCTTTTGCATTTGGTGCTCAAAATATATCTGCAGTGAATGAGCTTAGCATATCTGCATCACCTGAGAGCATGAACTTATCCCTGACTATGCTGCAAACAGGTTGTCATAGACATAGTTTTTCATCCAGACTCGGTTGCTGTTAAAGACAAGAACATGCAAGCACGGCATGCAAGGGTGAGGCCAAACTTTCAGTTAGAAAAAATCCCATTTTGCATGATCATTAGGGTGGGGAAATTATCTGGAAGTACACAATCATGTTTAAACATGTACACACTCACAAACAAAGCCTAAGATGTGTATTGGTGTATACAGCAGAAATCATAAAGTGATCCTTTAGTTTGTACCTGCAGCAGGTTTGCTCTCTCAGCTGTCAACAGACACGGTGACACCTACAATTAAAAACAATCACACAGCCTACGGGTTCATTGCAAGTTTTTTTCCCATGCCAAAACTGCTTCTGAAATGAAATGAAAGGTGCGTGCGTGTGTGTGTGTGTATGTGTGTCCTAAATTAAATGTAAAAACATACAAACACACTCTGACACACAGATACAAATATAAACGCACAGATATTTCCTTGCATGTGTCTTCAGCATTACTGGGTTTCTGCAGCTCCTGATTTTCGTGTTTAATACATTCCAGCACACAAGCAATTAAACACTATGAATTGGTTCCAAAATATTTGCAGTCACTTTATAAAGGGTAAGTTGTAAACAGGCAGTCACTGATCACCACTAGAACATTTTGACAGTAAACTGTATTTGAATAAGACTGTTTCCTGTGGCCTAAATATGTCTCTGTACCTGAATAAAACTAAAGATTTTTCTCATAGGGTTAATAACACCAAGTATTTCATGTCCAAATTACTGCTGATGGTTACTCCAAAAACTTCATTTAGTGGCTCTTCATTAGACTACGTTCACACTGCAGGCGAAAGCACATCAAATCAGACCTTTTTGACCCTATGCGATCATGGTATGACAGTTTGAACTGCACAAATCCGATATTTTCAAATCCAATCTGGGTCACTTTCATATGTGGCACTGAATCCGATACATATCTGATGTTTTAGAAAGCAACTGCTGTTTGAATGGTCATGTCACATTAAATCAGTCTTTTATGTCACTGACACAAGACAGACACCAATTATCAGCACCAGAGAAGACAAACGAGAAAGCATGGTGGCAGAAACTGGAGACGGAGCGAGTCAATGGACAGAAACTGAGGTGTTCATGTCAATGAAGCCTCTCACATCCCAAACCCTCCACTCCTAGTTCCGGCTCCGTGTCCATAAATACCTCTGCATGGAGGTAGCAGCCACTGCTCCAAACAAGGCCATTGTTAAAGCACAGGCTCTCTTTTATTCTCTGTGTCCTTCTTTCTCTAATTAATTTGTCAAAATTCCGTCTGTTATGACTGTGCAGAAATTGATAGACTGCTGCAACAACACCTACTAGCTCTGTAGCCACCATTTTTACTTTAGTAAACAGAGCGCGTTGTGTGTGACGTCTTCTTTTGCACATGCAGGCCACTTTGACGGCCATGAACCGTTCACACTAGAGCGCGTTTGCTGTCACATTTTATCTGTAGTGTGAACAACCAGGCAAAAAAAAAATCGGATTTGATTAAAAAATTGGAATTGAGCATCAAGACCTGCAGTGTGAACGTAGCCTAAGGCTAAATGAAAAAAACTGAATATTTTCAGGATATCAGCTGTGTGTGCGTGTGTGTGTGTGTGTGTGTGATAATGGTTGGCGGTTTGTTTTAATCGTTGTATTTGGCTTGGTTTTGATTGTATAACTACAAAGCGGAAACTCCACATTTGGCCAGCCTTCATGTACCATAATTACTGTACAATACAAGGGTGCATGAATTCTTTAGTAAAGTGGGAATGAAGGTGAAGAAAGTTGGGACTTTAGAGAAGTACTGTGGTCCTGAGTGTTTCATTTATTATTGAGAATCCAGATTTCCTATTGGCACAGCATTATTCTACTTTTATTGGCATAAAAAAGCCAACATTAGGTCCAAAATAAGATTTCCTGTTGAAGCTCAAAAAATGGTTCAAGAAATATATTTCTGCTTACAAGCTACTTTAAAAAATCCGTGTCATTACCTACACTTCTGTTTTCTCAGTTATGAAACACGTGACTGACAAGTGTATTGTCACAAGCCACCCCTGAAGTTCATCTCCATCCACTCCACACTGCCATTGCTTTGGTGGATGGACCCCAGATATTTAAACTCATCTACTTTCACTAACTCTACTCACTCCATGTTCACCTTTCCACATGTTTCCCTGTTATTGACAAACCTATAGACTTTCCTTTCTCTTCTTCTCAGTGCATATCTCCAACTCTCATAGCATTTCAGAGGGATACACACGATGGCTTTTATATTGATGTTGTGATGCACCAGGTGATGGCAATAGCCAGCTCTCCCTCGAACCTCATAAATAAAGATGCTTGTTGAGGACATTTAAATAGAGTCATTTTTCAACACGCATGGTTATAACTGTAAAGAGACATATGGTAACCCAAACCTTGATCTTTTCCCCTATCCTAATCAATAAGCTTAACTTACCTGTTTTAGGTGTCTAAACCAAAGGCACTAAATAAAAAGGAAATTAAAGTAAAAAAAACTCAACTCAGAAAACATAAACAAAAGCGTCCAACCTGGCCGTGAAACTTATGCTAGCACCCTCCTAATTCTTCTCTTCTCTGACTTCATGTTTGGGGTTTTGTATTTTTAAGAGAAGTTGTAAGTGTTCACGATAACCACAACACTGAGCTTTAAGATGCCCCACGGGGTTGCAGAGAATTAGAGAGCTGGTAATAAATTGATGTGGGCTTGGTTTCTTACATATTATATACAATCATCTCAGTCCTTCAAATTTTTGTGATCTAAAACAAATACTGCCCTTAATACTCAGTATTAATGTCTTTTTGTCCTAATTATTCTCTCTGGAATCATAAGAGCATCAACTTATGTACAGAAGGCCGTGAACCCTGGACACCTGAAACAAAACCAAAGCTGAAGCTGAGAACAAAGGAGAGAAGTTGAAGACTGTCCTCACAAAGTCTGACATTCCATAGGCGGTGCCATTCTTTCACCAGGCACACACACACACACACACAGATACACTGTTACACCAGAGTGGGCGAACTCTTTCATCTGAATAGCCTTGGCATTCCCCATCTCTCTATCATCAGCAGCAGTTTAGTGGTCACACAGAGCTCTTCATAAAGTTTATTTATGACCTGGCCATCATCAGAACAATGAGCCTTTCAATAACAAGGCACGGATAATTACCATAAAACAATGGCCATTACTGCCTTAATGATCTTGTTAAGATATGCGCACTGCAACCATTGTATGAGCTTCAGATGTGAAATTGCTGGTCTGATGAGGATGAGTTTTCTCTAAGTTCTGTTTATAACTTTTTATTAACTGTTCATACAGGCAGGAGGGTTACTTACTTTTTAAAAGCTTGCATGATGGGGTGAAATGGTGAATGGTGGTTCTGTGATGTATGAGAAGGGGGCCAAGTCAAGAAATGACCTGACATCTTTAGAGGGCACCTGATTTATACAAATAAGGGAAGTGTTTCATGTTACATCTGCTACATGTTGGGTTTTTTGTTCCATCCATCCATTTGCTTCCATGTATCCTTTTCAGGGTCGCAGGGGGGCTGGATACACCCTAGACAGGACGTCAGTCTGTTGCAGAGCTAACACATAGACACAGACAACCATTCACACCTACATTCACACCTTTGGGGAATTTAGAGTTATCAATTAACCTAACCCCACTAATTGCATGTCTTTGGACTGTGGGAGGCAGCTGGAGTACCCGGAGAGAACCCACACAAACACAGGGAGAACATGCAAACACCACACAGAAAGACCCCAGCCTGATGTTGGAACATTGTGCCACCATATGGCACTATTTGTTTTTTTTTATAGCACAAACTATATGTTTTAATGCACTTATAAAACAAATAGTTTTTTAACACAGTATATTGTAAATGTCTTTTGATGCTTATTTGTTCTTCTCCTAAAATGCATTCTGCCTCCAGTGAATGCCATACAGGTCACTTAGCTTGACTCCCAAAGTCCAGTTAGTTTGAATAATGTGATTACTGTCTACCATGTGCATATAGTAAGTAGTTAGTGAAGTCTTGTGTGCCTTACAGGTGGGCCATGTACATGAAATAGTCACTTTAACATCTCGTATAATGAGCAAAATTGGTTCGTCCCATATACTTAAATGTCCCATATATTGACTGTTACCTGCAATGTCACTTTCTGACCAACACATGACTTTTTTACAAATACCAAATCTGATTTGACTGCAGTTATATCAGACGAGTCCTTGTGTCCACTCACAACCCTCAGTGTGGGACCGTCGCACACCAGATGGAGTAAAACGTGATTCTTCAAAAAATGGTGCTATTTGTTCTTAGTAGCGTAGTAACCTGGTTAATTGAAGCCTGTATTTACAGGATTTTATTTCAATATTTTTTTTCTGTTCTGCTTATTTTTCTAAGGAAATGCCCGTCTGATTCCTGATTCATTTATTGTATTTTTCTTTATTGCTTTAGATGAGATACTGATTATACTGAATACCAACATTATATTGGTTTTTATAATTACATAATTGCGTTCTAAGCATTCCTTGTGACTATGAATGAGAAGGACTTTTTCAAATTCAATAATAAGAAATCTTAAGATTGTGATGATATTTATATGTCAGTGGTTTAAAAAAAGGGTCACTGTGGGCATTTTAAAAAACTCTATACATACATTTTTAATCTATTATTTCTATTGAATTTCCTGAAAAAAATGAAAACTGTTAAAATTATACCAATGTACAAATCTGGCAGCAAACACCACTTTACAAACTACAGGCATGTTTCTTTAAAACTTCAGTTCTCAAGAACCCTTGAAAACCTGTTTTGCAAAAATTTGCCAGCAAGTATGGGATTAGCTCAACATCATCTATGTTATATGAAAATAAAATGTAAACTTACTTGTAAACAATGTTTAACAAATGTGTTTATTTATTCATGTGTTGATGTAAAAACATGTTGTAAAAATATGATAATATTGCTATTTTACACAAATACATTCTACACATTCTTTGTCATGACAGTATATCTAGTGCTGAAGGAAAGCTAATATTTGAGCTAACAACAGCGTGTGGTCAGGTTTAATTATAATATTTATGATAAATAATAATTCTAACGAATAATATTTTTGTTCAGATGCCCAAATCTGCTCGAAGTAGTGATGTGACTTAAGAAACAGTTCCAAATATTTCAGTCCATATTTGCTAGTCTGCCTTCCCATCTCCCACTTATGGTTCTTGCACTTGCTACAATCAGCTGATTTCAGGAGGAAAACAGTATGACATACTTTAACGTGGATATGGAAATTACTTTTGTTTTTATTGCACAAAACAGACTAGAGCGCGATAGTAAAGTGAAAACTACAGCCATGGCAGAAACAACTCCATTAGGCTTTATCACAACTTTGGCTCTTTGCACACATCTGCACAGACAGCATGCTAACACTAAGCTAGCCAAGGACCCTGGGTGATGCTAAAGCTGAGTGAATCCTAATCCCAACCCAGCAGCTAATTTGAGGTAGCAAAATAAAGTTTATTTGCATAATGGGTTGTGTGATTCAGTTTAATTTGTAAAAAAAAAAAAAAAAAGTTTTGCTAAGCAAAGTTACAACTTGCCATTGGATTCGAAGATAGACTGTAAAGTTTTAGAGCAAGTCATCTCAGGCCCTTGGAACCTGCTCTGAGGTTCTTGGAGCAGTAAATGTAGCTTCTGTTCCCGAAGACAGTTAGCATGCTGGGCATCTCTCTGTGAAAGTGCTTCAGGGGAAAAGCATTATTACGTAATCTGAGCCAACATTTGTCTGTGCCAAAGACTTGGCATTTAGTTAGACAGTGCAGCTGTAAAACCTTCCCTAAACTCTGCGAATAGTTTTGATCCAGAGCTTCTGAACAGGCAACAGGACAGAGGAATGTGTCCAAGCAAAGAGAGCTGATCCACTAAGTAATTTGGCAAGGGCCATAATGGTCACGTGTTCTTTTTAGGAAAAGACCTGCTGATGAGGGCTGGTTGAAGGTGGAGGACAGAGGGACAAAGGTTTGGCTCCTTTATCCCTGAACACTTTGAGGCAGCGGGCATTCTATGTGAGATCCATAGCTGGCTTCAGAGATTAACTGATTGGCGGCCAATTTTACATTTGGCCAGGAACAGAGTAAAAGAGAGCAATCAGTGGAAACAAATGTTGGGTGTTACTATTGTTAAAGAGCTTTGTAAGGGCTGTTAGGGTGCTGAAATGACCAGCAGGATACTTTGAAATGTGACAAATCTCATCATGCTTCATCAAACAGTCTTGTACTCATTTTCTTAAAATTCAGATTTTCTCTACAGGTCTCTTTGGATTTAATTAAGACATTTAGGTACATTTGAAATAAAATGTGTAAAATTAACCCCTTTCTGTTAATTGTAAAAGGCTTGTGTCTCTTGGATCCTTTCTGTGTTGCCTTTTTCGAACCAGCTTTATTAGCAAAAATGTCATAAAAACACACACATGTCAAAATTAAATCCAGTTAGACTTCCAAATACAAATAAAGTGGCAGGAGGTTGAATGAAAGAGTTCATTACTTGTTTACACTGAAAATAAAAAATGCTGCACATGAAGGCAGGTGAGTCTAAAGCACTGATAAAATAGAAATTCAGTAAACAGGAGAAGACAGCTAGGGAGACTCAGGAAGATGAGTAAGTTGTGATGAAAAGCATTTAAAAAATAGAGATAACACAGAATAAATAAACACAATGCTAACCAGAATGGGGATTATAAGCTAAAATTAACTTAGTAAAAGGAATCAAAGGAAGTAAAAACACAGAAAGGTTATAAAAATATAAAAGGTTAGAAATAAATTAAAGAAACTGTAATGTGGTTAAATAACATGATAGGAATCAAGAACTGGTTTCCAGTAGATATATGAACATTACTTTTATTTTTATTGCACAAAGGATCAGAGAGTGATGGTCTTATTTAGAAGAGAAACAACTGTATTATCCTGCTACCACAACGGTGGTTCTTTGCAAGCCCCTGCACAGACAGCATGCTAATGCTAAGCTAGGCAACAGGTAGCAAATGGATGGTATTAACACCTGTACCTGTGACTTGGACCTCAGATGGCTAATTTTGTTTCAAACACTTACAACAGGTAACCTCTTTTAGTGGTATTTGATACTAGTGAGCACATAATGGTCTGTATATTAACTATTTAAGGTTTTGTAGTTTATGTTATTATTTTAATGTATATTTACTGTCTTCCACATTGGTATATGGTGTGCAGTGGATTCTGTTTTACTTTATTTAATGGTAAAATAAGAAGAAAAAAAAAAGCTTCATCCTTGTGCAGTGAACTTTAAAACAAAGAGAGCCATGGCACTGATAAAACCTTTAATTAATTCTACATAACAGTAGCTGAATACATCTGAATAGCCAAATACTATGTTAGAATATCTGCAGCTTGGAGATGGAGTTTTACTTATCATACCTTGTGCAACTTGGGATTCTGCAGGAAGTGTGCTGGGATATTGAATTATAAAGTGAGAAGCTGAAAACCCAAGGCTTTGGCAAAGAAAGAGAAAGAATTATTGAGTGACAAAGTGAGAAAAAAAAATGCTCAGAGAGGTGTGAGGGCGGCGAAGAGACCGGTCTGGTGCATGAGGGCTTTGATAGTGGCAGGAGGAGGGCGGTGGGCTCAGAGATGCTTTTCTTCTCCTCCTACTGACCCCTTGGGGCCCACTTGTCAGTCTCCTTGACACACACACACACTCTGTCACATTTTGAGACATGCTACCATATAGCTGGATTTGAGAGCAGGGTGAAAGAAGCTAAGCAAGACTCTATAAAACATGAACACATACAGTATATGGCCTGTATTCAAGATGGCTGCTCAGATGCTACAAGTTGCCAGCATCCTCCCACCCCACTCACATACACACTGCAGGCTGTGAGGTCTGGGCATAGAGCCTGGAGAGGGTGGCTGACTGGACCAGAGGCTGAAATTAGCCAAACGCTGACTACACAGACTTTGTTTCCCAGGAGCCTGAGTTGATAGCTGCCACCCCCTTTACAAACACTCTCCCCTGTCTTTGTAGTAGACAAAGTGCCTGGTCATTGCCGTCACCATGACTACTACAGTAACTATGAAAAACAACAACAACAACAACATCAGCAGTGCTGATGTTGTTGCCCATGTTTAATACTTTCATTTAAATGCTGTCAGCTGTGTAAATACAGAGTGCAAAATCAAAATTGCATCTGACAAGAGATTTAATTATATTTGACTGCTGGGCCATGTTGGGGTTTTTTTTCTTTCTTTGGCCAGACAATCTAAGTGACTTATGATTGCTGCTTATGTTTATTCACCTCACCTGCCGTTTTTCCTGGCCAAATTAAACCACATGACTTCATACCCTGAGAATGTGAAAAACTCACCAGGGAGAAAAAGAAAAAGCACACTACCTTATATAAAATGACTAAGATAACTTAACAAGATTTTGCACTGAAGGGAGTGAGCTTTTAATCTAGCTGGAATTTCTTAGCAGCTTTTCTCATTGGCACCCAAGCAGGGAAAGAGTTTTGAATGGTTAAATGGTGTTTTAATTAAAGCTGCATTTGGCCCAGCTTACAGCGTGAGGCCGTCTCCTCATCCTCCCACTGTGATTTCCCCTTCTGTTCTTATGCCGACCACCACACTTTGCAGAAAACATCCCTCTTAATAGCAATTTTTTCAAATTGTCACAAAACTGACAGATATACTATTTCGAATTGCACTTTTGAGCACCTAAGCCTATTTTAGCATATTAGCATGTGTTCATATGAATGGTCATCAACATACTGTGATCCACTGTTAAGCCTGTGATGAAAAAAAAACAGGTTTCAATGATATACATGTATGTCAGATGTTCCACATTTAGTCATTCTAGTGTAATTCCATATGCTTCCAATTGTACAGTTTTTACATGAGAGATAGAACGAAGCATAAACAGATATTTTGAACAAGTTATTAATGTATTACTATATCTCACCTTCAGTTTTTTTCATCTCCTGTGTAATAATTCTGAAATCACAACAGAAGAAGTAGTGCATTATACTGAAAAACAGTGTTATCTCTTTGTAAAGTTATCCACTTGAACTGAACAGATATTTTTGGTGGGTTAGACTTACTACTAGAACTGGATTATAGATAGCAGACAGTTGGTGTCATCGCCTCTGTTCAAAGATGGTCGTTCTCAGTGGACATAGATGGCTTCTTTCACTCCTCTTTCAAACCATCTGTCTTCTCTGTCCAAAATGTGAACATTGGCATCCTCAAAAGAGTGACCTTTGTCCTTTAGATGCAGATGGACCGATGGAGGTGGCTCTTCTATGTTGTGCCATGCATTTATAAAGTGGCTGTTTGGTCTCTTCAATGTGGAGGTCTGGGCATTCCTCGCTACACTGTACAGCATACACTTAATTTTTTATGTTTAGGAGTTTTGTCTTTGGGATAAATCCGTTATTGTCTGTGTTGCTGGGTCTAAAGTAAACTGGGATGTAGTGCTTGGAGAAGACTCTCCTGAGTTTTTCCAATAAGCAGGCTACATAGGGGATGACAATGTTGTTGCATTTGTCTTTCAGATCCTCCCTAGTTGGTTTCTGATCTTCTTTTCTGTGTCTCTTTGCTGACTTGATGAAAGCCCAATTAGGATAACCACATGTTTAAAGAGCTCCATTTACATGTGTGTGTTCCAGACGCTTTCTTTTTCCAAGCTCCTTAGACTACAATGACGTGGATGACTGAGAAACTTCACAGTGCAGGGCGACCATGGTTCAAGGGGTTGGGACGCTCATCTTGTAACCGGAAGATTGCCGGTTCGATCCCCCAGCTCTCTGTCCTAGTCGTTGTGTTGTCCTTGGGCAAGACACATTACCCTATTACCTACTGGTGTTGGCCAGATGGCGCTATATTGCAGCCTCACTTCTGTCAGTCTGCCCCAGGGCAGCTGTGGCTACAACTGTAGCTTGCCTCCACCAGTGTGTGAGAGTGAATGAATTGTAAAGTGCCTTGAAAAGCGCTATATAAATGCAATCCATTATTATAAGCAAGATGAAAAAGAAGTCCTTTTTTAAGAGTACAGTTTTTCTGAATAATAAAGTGATGTTGCTGTAGTTAATAGAAGAAATCAGTCAACATGACTCTTTGGGCTTAAATTTTAGGAGATAAATGTCAAAAATTACAGGCAAAGCTCTAGGTCATTGCTCAAGCTTGTGGACCCACTATAAAAAGCGGAAATTTCTACTATACATAATTAAATATAAGAAATTTTCTGCTATTTGAATGTTTAAATGGTACAGTGGTTAGCACTGCTGCCACACAGCAAGAAGGTCTTGAGTTTAATTCCATCATCAGGCCGGGGTCTTTCTGTGTGGAGTTTGCATGATCTCCCCGTGTTTGCGTGGGTTCTCTCCAGGTACTCCGGCTTCCTCCCACAGTCCAAAGACATGCACTTTGTGGGGATAGGTTAATTGATCAATCCAAATTGCCCATGGGTGTGAATGTGAGAGCGAATGGTTGTCTGAACTGGGTTGGCTGCAGGAGGTAAAGCAGATCATCTACTAATTGGAAGCTTGGTTGGTGAATGCTAGAAAGCACTTAAGTAGAAAAAAAAAGTGCTTGAGCGAATGAGGTAAGTTGTATTAAGTGCTTTGAGTACTCAGAGTAGAAAAGCGCTGTCCATTTACAAACTGAAGTGACCACAGTTTTCATTTCATAACATTTTAACAGTTGTACCCCGGAGTGGTCTGGCGTTTAAGAGATGGCTTGAGAAATTCACTTCACTTGAGAAATTAACTTCCTTTGAATTGTTGGTGTTTTAGTCATGTTAATCTCTGCTTTTGGCCCTAGTGCTCTATTCTGACAATGCCTTCCATTTGTAAAATGCATGCGTTGTGTAGTTATCAGTCAGACACAAAATTCATGCTGGTATCTTTAATGTGTGATCAAGAGAAGTGTCAAAAAAGACCACATTACTAAAATCCTGGCTCACAAAAGAAAACTACTGTGCAATTTAGTTTAAATGTCTGTAAAACCAAAAAGTCAGCAGGCACAGCAAGTGAACAATTACTTCTTTTAGCAACAAAATAGATGTGAGAAAAATAGATAAATGTGTGAGCCACATTATTATTGGTAGTAATAATATTTGGTCTCATCAGTGCATTGTGCGGCGGTTTTCTAAGGGGATGTCGAACAAACGTGGTAGTTAAATGTGCATGACTTTTACTCAAAAATGAACTAAAATGGACACCTGCCTTTTTATCAGGTATCAGTGTCTGGACTTTGCTACTCTGTCTCATCAAAAGATAGATTCTACCGATTGTGCTGAGGCCTTTATGAAGGGATGAGTCAGAGTTTGTATAGTGAATAATCTAACATTGATGAAATGAGGTTGCAGTGATCTGGCACAGAAGAATACACACTAGTATGCATGTGTTCATTTTTTTACCAAGAATATGTTACATAACCTAAAGAACTTTTATTTATTGCTTTCACTGAAAGTGTGTCTCGCAGTATGACTCACCTCTGCATTTTTTGTGTAACTCAACCTGCATTTATAAGCCAATGACAAAGACTTTGTGGGAGACGAGATAAATGAAGTGGGCTTTCAAGGGGAATAACACTGCATTAGGTGGCTGAATACCAAACAGAAGATAGATGCTTATATGAATAAACTATCAGAGTCCATTGATTAGCCCCTGACAAATTATAAGCCATTATGTGTCAGACAAGGTATACCTGAACTGATGCCTGTTAGCGATACAGTTTTTACCTGCCATATAAATCCCAATATATATGTTTATTAGCTGGATTAAGGCCTGTGTTACTATTGGCACCATCAGTAAGTTGTCAAACTTAAAAGAATAGCTAGTAGTTAGATAGGATGGCACTAAAGAAAGATTTATAAGATTTTATATAAGATCTCCTCACAAAATGTTTCCATGTCTAAGATGGGTCTATGTTCAAGGACAAGGGTCGATTGATCCCCATACATTATATTAAGGCACTATCGAATTTGTGTCCTTTCTGCTTAGTGCTTCAAGAGGAATCATTTTCTGGAATGAAGATATCTCATTCTCAGAGGGGTCAAATAGTACCATTCTGTCAAAGAGATACAAGGTGTCCTTTCGTGTCATTGCTGTGACACCTGATTATGGCAAAAGAGTTTGAGCTCCCTTGCTACTAGTCAGAAATGGCTGCTTGTGAGGGTCCCATGGCATGCCATTTAAACAGAGGTTAACAGGGGCATCGAATACTTTAACTCAATCAATTATTTTTTCCAAACCAAGCATTTTTTGGTGCCTCAAGTGGAAGCAAGCATCAAGTAAAAGCTATACAAACAAAAACAAACAAACAAACAAACAAAAAACAAGTCAAGTAAATAAATCAAGTGAAAATCAGAAAGTTTAAATGCACTCTTTTCTTATTTTTTTGTGGAAAAAAAACTCTTGGGGAATTATTTATAATATTATTTATACCTGAAACACTTTTTGACCTTTTCCCATGAGATTCTATTTTTTCTTAAGTAGAAATGAAAAGGTTTCAAACTGCAGCTGACAAACTCTGCAAAGTTATTTCTTGGATTTTGTTGACAGTAACAAAATGGAAAATGTCAGAGTTATACTCTTAAGACACCGTTAGTATTCTACTGAGGGGGCTTGTAAATTCGAGGTCATTATGGGTCAATAAAGTTGCACCTGTTCCATATGGCTTTGCTTTCTTTTCACCCCAAATGAAGAGAAACACTCATAATTCTGACAGAAGGGACAATTGCTTTAACTGAAGCCGCCCTTTGGTGGTGGCTCAAAAAGTCACACCTGATTTAAAATCCTCCTCAAATCAGATTCTCTGTTAGCAGTATCTACCTGTGCATGTCTACATTCTGCATATTTAGAAGTACGTGTGCTATAGTGTTATGTATGTAGTGATAAACTGTGGGGGCGTGTTTATCTCATTATCCTAATGCACATAACGTGTACATTATGTGGAGTGTGAAAATGCGCATAATGGACATATAATGCACAGGTGGCATGCCGATATAGATATCTTTGCCTGCACAGTATGTGGAGGTGTATGTATTATTGTAGGCTCTACCTTACAATATAAAGTGCCTTGAGGCAACTGTTGTTCTGATTTGGCACTGTAAAAATAAAATTGAATTGAATGGATTTGGCCAAGCGGAATGCGGCTCGGGCAGTGGCGGAAGCAAAAACTCGGGTGTGGGAGGAGTTCGGTGAGGCCATGGAAAAAGACTTTCGGACTGCCTCAAAGAAATTCTGGCAAACCGTCAGACGACTCAGGAGGGGGAAGCGGTGTTCGACCTGCACTGTGTATAGTGCGGGTGGAGTGCTGCTGACTTCGACTGAGAAAATTGTCAGGCGGTGGAAGGAATACTTTGAGGATCTCCTCAATCCCACTGGCACGTCTTCCGTGGCGGAAGCAGAGTCTGGGAGCGAAGGGGATGACCTGCCGATCTCTGGGGGTGAGGTCACTGAGGCAGTTAAACAACTCCTTGGTGGCAGAGCCCCTGGAGTGGACGAGGTCCGCCCCGAGTTCCTGAAGGCTCTGGATGTTGTAGGGCTGTCTTGGTTGACACGTCTCTGCAATGTTGCGTGGAGATCAGGGGCAGTACCCCTGAACTGGCAGACCGGGGTGATGGTCCCCATCTTTAAGAAAGGGAACCGGAGGGTGTGTTCCAACTACAGGGGAATCACACTCCTCAGCCTCCCTGGGAAAGTCTATGCCAGGGTGCTAGAGAGGAGAGTTCGTCTGTTAGTCGAACCTCAGATACAGGAGGAACAATGCGGTTTTCGTCCTGGTCGTGGAAC
>VUQR01033000.1:0-18484 GCA_015108515.1 Hemichromis elongatus
AACCTTTTCATGATATGCTAATTTTTTGAGACAGGAATTTTGGGTTTTCATGAGCTCTATGCCAAAATCATCAATATTAAAACAATTTAAGGCTTGAACTACTTAAGTTGTGTATAATGAATCTAAAATACATAGAAACTCTAATGTTTATCAGTACATTGCAGAAAATAATGAACTTTATCACAATATGCTAATTTTTTGAGAAGGACCTGTATAATACTGAAATAAGTTCCCTGCGATTAATCTAACCAAAATATTTATATATTTAAATTTGTGATGTAATAATTTAATAAGATTTTTTTGTCAATTTTCTGTCATGTTTAGAGACAAACAGACTGCCCGTCTGCTCTTTGTAAGCAAGATGATTCTAGCTTCAGTTTGGTAATGAGAATCAGCCTCAGGACTTGGAAGAATTAATTTGTTGAATTTGTATTTAATATATCGTTTGATATTAAGCCAAGATTCATTTGCACAATGACAATAAAGGGCTATTCTATTGTGCAAATGAATCTTGGTTTAATATCAAACGATATATTAAATACACGATAAACTAGGAATTAAGTGTTATATATTTAATGTTGTTTTGTACTATATAATGTATTATAAATGTAAATAAAGTAAACCTAAATAAAAGTTTTTCTCCTGTTCACTGAATCAGAATCTGGGTGATGTTGTGAATATCAACAACAGGCCTCTGTGGGATGATTTAGGCTGGGTTTTCTTTTTTGTTTTTGCTCTTGTTAATTGTTTTGGTTACATCCCACATCCATTTACTTCCATCTATAAAAAAAACCCCAGTTTGATTACAGTTTTTAGCACAGATGATGCCATCATAATTCGATAACAGTAAGAGAATATGTTGTGTTTACCAGCACTGTCAAACTGATCGTCCCCAACACATCGGTTGGCTTCAGCATGGTGATGTTCCCTGTGTTTGAGTTGATCTCAAACAGACCAGCATCATTTCCTGAAAACACAAACAAATTAGGCTTCTTCTTCCCGCTAATAACCAACAACTTTCCAACTGTTTGTTATAATTCAAGTTATATACCACTTAGGAATGAATATGTTATCCCCTCATTTATTCCAGAGTCTCCATCAATGGCATACAGAGGTCCTGGTTTCAGTGGTAACACTCCAGGCTGTGAAAGCAAAATTACAGTTATGGCTTCAAATTGTTTATTAGGTAATAAAACAGCATTTTAAACCTTCTGATTCATTAACAGTATTAAAAGGTAAAATGATAAAATACTCCTCTTCAGGAAAAATAAGATTTCTTTACCCAAACAAGACCTTTTGCTTTACTATCAGTCTTTTTTTGGTTTCAAATTTCTACATTTAATTACTAGAGTGGAAGTAACTCACCTCCTGTTCATTAAGGACAACCCTTCCAGTATAGCCGGTATTCTGGCAAATCACATTCCCGCCCATGTCATGTGTGGTGCACGGCTGGAACCACGGCGGTCTGTTGTCTGCGTCTAAGATAGTGACTGCTATAGTTGTGGTGGCAGAAAATTTTGTTGGCGGTTGTGTGTCCTAAAAAAGAAACATCCAAATACCAGAGAGAGAGAAACTATAGGTATCCTCCAGAGGTAGGAGGAAACTATTACGGTGTATAATCAGAAATGTGGATTACTCACCAGAACTTCCAGTACCAGCTGAACATTTTTGACTTTGTCATAATCAAGACGCGCATTAACGAGAATAACTGGGTTAGTAGATGACTGCAGTTTAAAGTCATTCTGCAGATATGAAAAAGGAAATAAAAATGTTTAGATCATTGCACATCTTTGACCTTACTGTGGTCAAAGATGGTAGAACTAGTATCCACCACCTCATGTGACTTTGACTTTAAATGGTGCACCTGCAAAGAGACAAGAGAAAAAAGTCTTACAGATTCAGATGTGAGTGTATAGTAGAGCTGGGGTTGGTCCAAGTCTTTGGCAGCAAACCGACCCACAGAGGTGCCTATTGGTGCCATCTATAGAAAAAGAAAAAGTACCAAGAAACAAAACTACATTTAAACAGATGACGTGAGAGCTCTCTACCGATAGCACAACACAAAAATAAATCATGACTAAGATTAGCATCTAAGATAAATAGATTTACAAAGACGAAAAATAACTTGTCTTATTTCAAGCCTTACCTCACTGACTTCAGCATTGTACAAATCTTGATCAAAGTAGGGTTCGTTATCATTCAAATTATAAATGATTACAGCGAAGCCGAGGGGCACCTAGAAACACAGATTTAATTTGACATTGGTGTATTGATAATGCATGACCATTAAATACATGCAGAGTCTACATTTGTAAAAAACTGGAGATGTTCAACATGTTAAAAGGCAGTTTTACCTGCAGTCCTGTGTTTGTGTTTGTACATGTTATTTTGATTGGATAAGTTGGCTTAGTCTGCAAAGGAAAAAAAATTATGCTCAACAGATTTTACTGCAGAAGTGATGCAAAGATTAGTTTTAATCTTATTGGTAATATTAGTCACGACTGACGCTACCTCATAGTCAAACACCTTTGTAGCTGTCAGGTTGTTTCCATCAAGTGAAAATGAGTCTGTCTCTTCAACGAGTTCAAGGGTCACATTTTCCTTAACAGTTACTGTCAAAACAATGTCACCTATATTGTTGTTTTCTCGAAATTGCACACTTGGAGGAGCAGAACAGACTGTTGGGGGAGAAGAAAAAAAGACGTATGTTCCAATTTAAGAGACAGACAATTACCACATTTATTAATGAACATTTATTAACTTATAACAGAAGTTAATAAATGTCTACTGTTTTTTTTTATGCATACAGAGAAAGTACTAAAGTAATGTGTAGGCAAATTGACGGTTTTGTTTATATCTCAAAGACAGGATTAGGTTGCTTCTATTTTTTACTGGCTATAGAATTATTGAAAAATAATTTAGAAATAAACATATGCTTAGATTTTAATAAATAAAATAAAGACAGAAGTCATGAAATCCTGCAGACTGCAGAGTTGTGTGAATTTGAATGCTGTGTGTTTTTACACCATGTTACTTGAGTAAGTTATAGCTGATGCCTTGATTGGTTGTCGCTATAAAGCCTGACAGTTTGTTGCGTTGTAAATTTAGGTTAATATAAAAATAATTTTAGTCGCATAAATTAAAGTGCCACAAAAATTAAAGCGTAATGAATAAACAGTCTGAATAACTGTCAGACAATGTTTAACAGTTTAACATGTGAATGGTGTTACATTCACCTTCTTTACCACATTCCCAGAACAAATAAAGTGACTTGCCAAAATTGGAAACTAGTACAGTTTAAAACATTGACCAAGTCAAGTTAGTTTAAACGATACATGAAGAGTACAAGCTAATAAAAACAAAAATAAATTAAAAATATAAAAACTGTAACTACACATGGACTAGTAGAAGTAAAAATTAAACATATTACAGGATTAGTGAAATGATACACTGAACATCTGCAAATGTAATATTCCTTTGCATACTTTTTAAAATTTTTTGTAATTCGCAGCGACTCAAAAACAAACAAACAGTGTGACAGCGTGTCTGTTGGCTTCTAGTCTTTTTAACCCCCCCCCCTTCTTTCTTTCACTTGTTTCTTAGCTCGCAGGCCTTCACTAGCTGTCCACTGCACTCTGATAATAATGTGAATAATAAAATATTAATTATTAATAATAATAATAAATAAATAAACAAAACAAAAAAGACTAACAAGAGGAGCCCAGTGCTCTTCTAGGCAAAGCAAATGTATTTGGCACGAAAAAGCCTTCAGACCATGATTCTGCTAAAACTGCCGTACACGTACACAGCAGGTTATTGGACTCAACATTTGGGTGGGGTGACTTTACATATGAGCACGATTACTGTGTACACACTAAATAATTATTGTTTTTGATCATCTGATTATTCTGGGCTGATTTAAGCAGGAGGAAACAAATTCCATTATTGTCTGAAACACAACAGGGCAACCACTGACGGACAGTTTCTGCTATTTTTAGAATTTACTAATGTCTTTTACTTGACTCCATATCCCCACAGCTGTTTGGCAAAAGCTGACTGGTGTGAGAACTAAGTACTGGTGTTGAACCCTAACTGGGGCAGAGGTGAACGTGCTTAGGATCAACGCGTGAGGTAAAATATGTGAAACAGCTTAGAACACTGTTAATTGCATTTTTGCTCCCTCGTTTGCAATGTGAATGTGATTTGGTGTTTTATTTCCCGTGAAGATAAAGTATTTTTCACCCTGTAGGGGTGTGCAGGTAAGGTTCAGCTCCACCTTTTCAATGCAGTCTTTTCACATAACACTGCCTGTTTCAGCCAGTTGTTTTATGTTTTTCTTTCACTTTTTAGAATATTTTTTAAATGGCATAAGTTATAAGTTATCTCTATGTGCCATAGATATTGATTTATTAGATCATTGATTACACTGTTACGCAGCTCGTTATTTTTAATAGGAAGACAGATCAACAGTCAGGTACATAACAGGTGAAACAACAGAGATTAATACTCACTGTCACTCTGAGCCAATGTTTGAAACGGAGTCAGAAGGATGAAGCAGAGGACTGTTGTCGCAGTGAAGTGTGGATAAATATTATCCATGTCGTTGTCCGACTGTGTCTTCGTCAGTCCCGACTGATCAGCCTCTCGTTTGTGCCGACCTGCTTGCGTTTATGGCTGCACTGGACTTTTACCCATCATAAAAACCATTACATGTATGCCTGTTTGCTGTAAAGTCATATAAGCTCTTTTTCTGTGGCTAACTGCCTTTTATTTGACAAGGCTGACATGATGATGCATGTTAATATTGTTTGCACATCTGCAAAAGTGATGATAATTTTTGATATCATTAAATTTAGCATTCCCTCATCCGCTTTTTCCTTAACTCGACGTGTCCTATCACAAGGTCATGTGTCCTGATTTACATTTATGGTTGACAGCAGTGGGATAAACACAACACAAACAACACTCGTAGTACAGAGGCCAGTACAGTGGCACTGAGACTTTTCAGAGGTTAAAAACGTTATACTGAGTTTGAATAATACTATATGAATAAAAGAGTTATTTTCCCATTAATCCATACACAACCCATGAACACGTTTTTAGAAACGTTTGTAATTTCTAGCAGTCACTCTTTGTGAACAAAGGACTCTGTTTACTTTTTACACCTAACTTTAATACCATTACTGTGTGTTAGATGCCTAACAGAATGTAAGTACAAGCAAGAATGAAGCAGAACAAAGTATTATTCTTTAATGTTCACTTGAGGCTGGCTCCAAAAATAAGTCCGCCCTCATAGACTGGCATGTTAAAATGTCCAACTTTACAGCAGCAATAACCATATTTATACCCTGGTCTTTATAGCTGACTACCCCCTTTATGACAACTGGACAGTGTTGATTTTTTAATAACCTTGCAGTTTCAATTGTATTCAAGCTTGAAGTTATGTATTACTGAAGGGTGTTGTTTGACAGGGTGATGTCAATTAGGCATCTATTTCATAGGGCTTTGCCTTGGTTCATCTGAGTTACACAGCTGGACCTTTTGCCTGTGTTTGCTGTATGCAATTTGGAATATTTAATATAATTTAATAATCTAAAGTAAAAAAATAAATAAAATAAAAGCAATAATAATAATAAAAAATAATAAACTCTAAGAAACACTACTTTAAATTAAAAATAAAAATCTGTTTAACTCAATGGGGTTTTTTTTGTGTGTTAACATGACAATGAATATAACATTTTAAATGTTTTTTAAAAGAGGGTGTTTTGGAGTGATTTGCTTTTTAGCTCATCCAGATAACGGACAGATCAGTTTCTGAGTTGTTGATCTATCCTGTCCATCTATCAGTTCATCCATCTGTCCATGCCTACAATTCACAAGAATTTCTACGCCTCCTCGCGCAGAGGTTGACAACCACATGTGGCTCGTTAGTTTGTAAAGAGCCCCATGCAGCCCACGATCCACTAGTTAGGGTTAACTGTGACCCTATTAATACATATACTATATGTGTGTTTTATAATATCGTCTCCCAATTACACCCATCATCCACCTGACAGTCCCCTATTACACCCTCCCTGACCCCCATGTGTGCTGCTCTTAAATGGTAAATGGTCTGTATTTATATAGCGCTTTACATTACATTCATTACATCACAGTCATCCACACATTCACACACTGGTGATGGTGAGCTACATTGTAGCCACAGCTGCCCTGGGGCGCACTGACAGAGGCGAGGCTGCCGGACACTGGCGACACCGGTCCCTCTGACCACCACCAGTAGGCAACGGGTGAAGTGTCTTGCCCAAGGACACAACAACCGAGCCTGTCGGAACCGGGGCTCGAACTGTGTGTCCGCCACAAAGGACATAAATGAACTGGCTGGGTCTCATATCACAAATACTTAAGACAATGTCTTCAAAAACCCTGAGATGAGCCTTTAAGTTGTCATTTAGCACCACCTTCTGGACAAGTTATTGCAGCACAATGCATTCTTGTATGTACAAATATAAAACCCCCTATATGATAATAATAAAATAAACACACTAGTCACTGAGAAGTACTTCATAAAACATATTTAATAACAAAGCGATGTGTTCCCACACTAAATATGATAACAGTTGCATTTACACGCATTTATTCAGATCATTGGATCATCGTTGTTTATCTGACTAACATCAGACTGGATGTCTTCATCTCTCTGAGTCTTCTACAGGTCGGTGGGCCAGCTGTTGTAGACAGATGGACACATGTACTGTTTCAGGAGCAGATTCACTTTCTCCGTGTCTGCTCCCACCGCACTGTCAACAAACATGACACAAAAAACATGCTGACACGTGTAGATAAAAACACAAAGAGCCATTACTGAATGGTACTAATGATGTCCGCCAAACTAAAAACTTCAGTTATATTACTTTGTAGTAGCATCAAACCTTTACCGTCTCCAGTTTTATATATTAGTATAAATCTACTTTTACACCCCAGTGTTTTATGAAGAACAATGCTTCCACTTCCTCCAAACCACATGATACGTTTTCTCTGCTACACTATCCTGCTTTTAATATGAAAGTACTGCAGGAAATCTGAAATTTTACCTTACAACTTTCAGCGTGCCATTATATTGAAAGTCCAACCAAGTAGATTCAGCTGGATGTAATCAGTGAAAAAACAAAACAAAACACTTTAATGTTGTTATTCTACTCAACTCTTTTCTTCCGTTGCTTTTTAACTGCAGTCAATGAAACTCAGCACTTCCTGCATGCATTTCACATTAAAAGCCAGTCAGGGAAAGACTGGCTTTTGTGTCAGTAGAACATTAGAAAGTTAAGAAAAGTGGAAGTGAGGTGACTCTAACACATAAATCAAAACAGTGTTAAAGAAGAACGATAACAGAGCACTGAGTGCAACACAAACCTGTTGCTGGAATTTGTGCTGTGGAGAATTATTCAGTGGGCATTTTACTTCAAAATGTTCCTGTTCCTGCCTTTATTTGTTAATCTCTTCTATGCTTACTACTTTTATTTGACACATATCTTTAAAAAGTCAGTTGGAAGTAACTCTTGTCTGATTTTGATGCAGTGAAAAGTCAGCTTAGAGGGGGATGCTGCATATGGAGTCACATTTTTTTAAGCAGAAAGACAAATATAACTGTAAAATATTTTAATATGTGATGCTCCTTCCTTTATTTGTGTACCAAATATCGAACTACAATAGAGTTGGTAATTCAATTCTGGTCAGATCAGTTTTATTTGTATAGTGTGAAACAACAGCAGCCACCTCGGGGTGCTTTGTATTGCAGGCTAAAAACCATACAATAACAAAGACACAAATTAGGATTTCCTTCTATTAAAAAAAAAAAAGATAAAGTTGTTCCATCATTAGTGTTATAATATGTTTCTCTGTTCTCATAATGTGCCGGTGATATGCCCCACCTCTTCTTTATGCCTTGCATGCGGCGCAGAAAAGCACAGATCGAGGTGTGTTTGGCTTTAGAGCGCAGAAACTCTGAGTATCTGTTTGAGAACTCGATGTCTCCCAGCTGCCTCCTGCGGTCTAGACCTGAAGACATCAGCTGCCTGAAACAAAATCACATTAACATTCATCTCAGCTGTTATTTACCTGTGCATGTATTTTGAATGTGAACAATTTTATCTACAATACAAAGGAAATGCATCGCTCATTACAAAAAATACTGTTGGTGCTTTTTGCACAGTGGATAAAAACACGTTAGCGCTGGCACTGATGCCCCTCTTTCACTTAAAGTAGCCCAATGTTAATGGAGGACAGGTGTGAGAGTCGTGTCAGTGAGCTAAACAATGAGCACACAAAAATTGCTTCAAAAAGTAGAGTAACAGCAGTAACAGTTAGGTCTTTTTGCAAAAACTCACTCTTTCAATATGAGATTGTATCCTACATTTGAGAGATGAATCACTTTTAATGTAAACTTACCTGAGTCTGGCCTCAAGCAGAGCGTCTGCAGCAGAATTTGCTGACAGAGACCACGGTGCATTCAGGGATCTGATTTGAGTCAGGAAGTCTTCCACTTCGTCCTGGTCTCTGAGGTTACATGAAAGGAAGATGAACATTTCAAGAACATTTCTGAACTCTGTTGAGGAATCATAAATCTTTGCATAGCTTATAATTTCAGATTGTTGAATTTTAGCAAAATCTGAAAGATTTGCTGGGGATGGAACGTTACCTGGCAGGAAGTGATGTGATGAGGTGGAGGAAGGAAAACAGCAGGAAAACCTGAGTGACGCTGATGGATGGCATCATGAAGATGGTAAAGGTGATAATCTCCTTAGAAGGCAAGCAAATATTATAACTTTCTTCACTAAACTTTTCTTTTGTTTGTTTAACAAAGTTCTGCTTGTGACCTGCGTCTCATCCAACACCTCTGGAACAAACTAGAACATCGCAGGACCAAAATAAGCCTGAGTCAGAGCAAATTACCTGTTTCTTTCTTTCTTCATGACATCCTCTCTTCTTTCTTTCTGAAATCTAACTTCTTTTAAAATATTTTTTCAGTGTATGTCTCAGACAGCAACAATGTCAAAAACATGCCTGTTGATTACTGCTTTTATCTACATGCACAGTGGAACTAAGATGAGGGATAAAATGGGAATATAAATACAAGCCTGATTAAAAAGTGGTTACTTACAGGATAGGTACTATGAACAATACTGAAAGTCCTCTCCAGTAACACCATCAATTAAACAACATATCTTTGCATGCAAGCATATCCTATGGACTAGTCCTCAAAATGTTCAAATTCAGACAAAACTAAACTGCTTTAAATGCTTTTTTTATCAAAAACAGTGATGTACATTTGAGCCCTGTACTCAGGGAGCAGTTATTGTTTCAAACTAAACAGGAAGGATAAGAAATCATTTGTGGCTGAAATGGTCCACATGATCAAAACAAGGCAAGACAATGAAATTAGAAAGAAAACAAATCTAATGCAGTGACTGTTACTTCTCTAAAGAAAATCCAACTTAAACTGCATTAGATCTATATTTAGGGCTGGGTCAGCATTAATAGATCTCTTTCTTTCCTCCCCTAAGAGGAAAGAGCAGCTTAAATGAACACACACAGTACAGTCATTGCATGTTGAGACTCACCTACACTGATCCTGCTGAAATCAACCCCGCAGACTGATGCCGAGCTCCACACCACATCCTTTTGTACCTCCTCGGGTATCGACCTCTGCCAGACTTCACTCTGATTTTACAGTTCTGGTTATTTATTGTGTCAACAGATTAAGTTTGGAGTCAGATTTTCCAGCTGCCGGGTTGGCTTGTTGACATCCTGAAATGTTAATGATATGGGATCGACCATCCTTAATGAGCTTTAATCACCTGTGAGAGCTACATCCTGTTTGCTCAGATGAAATTAGCAACACGTCATTGCTGAGTATTGATCGGCAAACACACACATTTCAGTCTTTTTTATTATTGGGACTTGTGCTTCTGTTTGCTTCAGAGACAACTAGTAATTAAGACTTACTCCAATAACAATGTACAAACATTCTAGTTGAAGAGCAGTTATATCATGTCCAGGCCTCTTGTCGATTTTGCTTCAGTAAATCAGAATTTAGTTTTCATATTTAAACAAAATAAATTTAAATGGGAAATAGAGCCCCTGTCTCTTCTGGAACAACAGCCCCTTCACATTTATCTTCAAAATATTACTTTTTTAAAAAGCTTATATTTAGGAGTGAATCATGTGCTGCATACTAATATACTCCTATCATCATTATGCTATGACCCCTAGCTACTGGAAACCATTTACTGCAGAAGTGTCAGTCTTAGTTCACCAGCTGGAACTGGCCCGTTAAACAATCCAACCCACCCCTCGAAAATTACAGATTTATTTTAAAAGAAATTGCAACCTTTTTCCTTATCTGTCCGTTGGGTGTTACACTTCTATAATAAGAATAGCAGAAACACCAACAAGCTAGAAAGTCAAGTGTATGCTGCTGTTCATGGAAACCTCTTAAAAATCAATAAGGAGAAAAAGTGGACACAGAGTGTGGATTTTTTCCATGAAAATGGATAATGCTCTGTTTGTTCAAAGAGGTAAATGGGAGGCCTCTTTACTTGGTGTGGTCACAGAACATTTCAGTTCTAAATGAATATAATATTAAGTGACACTATGAGTCATGGTGAAATGCTTTTCGCCACGACCTGTCTTATGGCTTTCTTATTTATGCGGCAAAATGTATATAAGTAAGTCCTGTGATGCTTAGCTACTGTTCACATGAGTTAATAGTAAGCTGTCTTCATGTTGGTCTGTACATTTGGTCTGGATCAGACAAGATACAGACATGTCTTAAAACTTCCTTTCATTACTAAAGTAACAGAAAAGGCTGTTTGGTCACAGGCAACTTTCTATCAGCTTTTAGAAAGTTATACTCTACAGAAACAGCTCTCCTTAAAGTCACAAATGACCTTTCGATTGCCACAGACACTGTCTAAATCACAGGTGTCTAACTCCAGGCCTCAATGGCCAGTGTCCTGCATGTTTTAGATGCGTCCTTGATCCAACACAGCTGATTTAAATGACTAAATTACCTTCTCAACATGTCTTGAAGTTCTCCAGAGGCCTGGTAATGAACTAGTCATTTGATTCAGGTATGTTGACCCAGGGTGAGGTCTAAAGCCTGCAGGACACCGGCCCTCAAGGCCTGGAGTTTGACACCCCTGGTCTAAATCATATGGTAGGGATATCTGGATCTGGTTCACCTCATTTCTGGCAGACAGAACACTTCTGGTTTCAGTGGGAAAGTTTTGGTCAGCTGTAGCTGAATTTTCACACGGTGTTCCACAAGGATCGGTTTTAAGCCCCTTGTCATTCTCATTATATATTTTGCCATTAGGCCTTATGGCAGAATATATAATTCATTTTAAAATTATTTCCTATCATATGCAGATAATATCCAACTGTACATTTATTTTAAAAATTTTGAATTGGATAAACTATCTGTTCTAATGGACTGTCTTAAGGCAATCGATAGTTAGATGGCAAATAACTGCAGCTGAACACAGACAAGACTGAGTATTTAATTCTTGCTTGAGAGAGTATTAAGTCCCAAATTAGACAACATCTGGGTTCTTTCTCATCCGTGGTAAAAGCTACCGTTTGGAAATTTAGTTAATTTTTAAGTTTGTTAATCCCTTCATCTCCTCTAGATTAGATTATTCTAATGCTCTTTACTTCTGCCTGTCAAAGGCTCCTTTAAATAACCTTCGAGCTGTCCAAAATGCTGCATACATTTCATTTACAGTCATAAATACAGTCATAGGTGTTTTTATATATAAGATTGTGCCCCTTGCTGTGTACGATTTAATATTTAGGATTAATGTGTGATGTTTGACCAGGTTGTGACCTATTGTGATAAGCCAAAGCAAAGGGTAGTCAGAGTACTGACTGGCCTCATGCCAAGACCTTGGCCACTACCTCACCCCTGCAGCTGTAATCAAGGAAGACGGGTGGGAAAGTTACCCAGCAGCAGGGTCCCTGTATATTAGGGGACCAGAGGACACCTTTTTTCCCCTCTGCTGTTTCTCTCTGTCCATCTCTGTGTTACTTTGCTGTCTGTGCTTAAGGCTGTACACCCTGTGGTTTTGCTTTGCTTGCTTTCTGCTGTGTAATTCTCTTGCTAAATATCTGTATGTATTTTTCCTGCTGTTCATATGATTCAGTGTAATAAACTCTGTTCCAAGAATTCTACTCTTTTCCAGAGCATCGTTTTTAATGCCTTGATTTTAATTGGCTCTAAAAAGGTTGGATCTCCACATCGTTGGTGGGAGAAGGTTATCAGGACGGCCACACACTCCGTTGTTGGAGTCCTTGCACTGGCTTTCAGTTATGTACAGAGACCAGTTTAAAGTCTTCATGCTTACTTTTGTGGCCTTACAAGGAGAGGCCCCTACTTATATTATTGAGCTTCTTCACCCTCATTCTCCAAACCGGATGCTTACATCCACTGATGGTGGTCTTCTGGCTATTCCATGGACCGGTTTAAAAATAAAGGGGTATCAAGTTTTCTAAACCTTACCACCAAAACTGTGGAACAATTTACCTCTCCCTCTACGCACCATTGACTTCTTTTAAAAAACTCATCTATTTACACAGGCATTTGGGTAATGTTCTTGTGTTATATGTTGTTTTTGTCTATGTATTAATTCCCTGTAAAGCACTTTGCAATCGATTCCTGTCTTAAAAAGTGCCATATGAATAAATTTTACTTACTTACCATGCTAAACAAAACAGTTTTATAATATTTCACATAGAATAGCTCTACTTTTTTTCTCTGGTTGCAATATCAGAGTAATTCGTTGCTCAAAAACACAGTGAGGCTTTTTTTCAGTTTAACTGTGGCCACCAGTGACTGGCTCCACACACAGGTCGTGCACATTCTATTCTACATGTCCAAATGATCAGGTATGTTAATTTTGATTTGTTGCACAGAGTCCAAGACAAACTGCATAACTCCGAACACGACGTGTTTAAAATATTTTATTTTTTTAATAATGCAACAGCTACAGCAGAAGGTATAAGTTACAGCTCAGATTACAGCTAGAGGTCGACCGATTCACCAGATCAAACTAGCTTTCAGTGTCAGATTGAATGACAGTGTTGAAGATTATAGAATTCCCTGTCAGCAGGAGAGGCTTTAAATGAAACAGTGCTTCACACAACTAAAACAAGTGTGGTAAAAAGAATGCTCAAAACAGACTCGGCGATTCGAAAGGAATGGACACTTAGCTTTTATACACTATTAATCAGAAAAGTAAATAAGATTAATAAGTGCTAAAATACTGTTTGCATTTCATTCTACATGTTCAACAACACTACAGATAATAAGGTTACATTTGCCTCTACAGATTCAAATATAATCCAACTTTGTACAGTTCTCACTCTCTCTGGCACTCCCAGTTACATCACCATTTTATTTTTCTTTGCAACATTTTTTTTTGAATCAACGTGCCATCATGCAACTTTTACATAAAATGTAAAAGCATTTTTAACTTTTAATATCTTTTGTGATATTAAATGACGCACACAAAGCAAAACATGTACAGTGATGACCCTACTGTCCATGGTACAAGTACGTTGCCTTGACTGATTTTGTGTTTTTACCAAATCAAATGTTCTTCATAACGAAACAATAAACCTCACATTTTTGATTAGCTTTTTAGTCTATTAGCTTCAGTAAATCGGTAACAATTTCAAGGTGGAGTGCAGGAAATTAGCAACAACTTTCATGTCTAATATTTGTGAATGTGATCAAAGACATCAAGGTAACAGAAAGAAATGCAGCACATGTATCACAGATAGATACTAGTGATATCTATCTGCACCAACAATGCATCCTCCACTACTGCTTTGTTGATGAGGGTCAGAGGTTTCACACACAGCTTCTCGACACCATTCCGGTACTTATAGTGCACTGATTGTATTTACACCCATCTTTGTGTAAGTACTACAGATGAGTCCACAGATAACAAAGTCCTGCTCCCTACCGGGCCAAGCCTTTAGCAACAACCCTTCCCGCTGTCATTTCTCTCACTGTGTTTGCAGTGTAATCTATCATTGTGCTTGGTTGGACAGTTTTGCTGCATTGCTCGTTACTATACTCGCAAGACGAGCGACTATTGTTGGCGTGTTCGCCGTAGGCTCAGCGGCTATAGTATCAATCCAGTACTTTAAACTCATGACAACAAGCAAATCGATTTACCAATTTCTAGTTTGACTAGCAAATAAAGCCATATTTATGGAACACATTTTAATACATCTTTGTTTCAGTCATCAGTCGACCTCTGTGGATAAGTTTTAATGTATTTGGTTGGTGGCTTATTTGGGGGGTGTTACAGCAGAGTGACTATTGATTAATACAACTTTAAAAGCTAAATCAGCATGTGAACGGCAGCTCAGCTAAAGATCTTCAGAGGTCTATTTCATTCCAGTTAACACAGCCCTGCCCTTATCACCCAGTTCACCGGCTTTCCTAATTCATGGATGTTTTTCCGTGTATTTTGGTTGGTTTCAAAGGTTTTGAAGCTCTGAAGACCTCAGGGCTGAGTTACATCTATCACAGACACAGACAAACTGCTACATCGGTAAACCCCTGCTGGTATTCGGTGCGAGAAGGTGTTTTGGTTTATCATCAGCTGCTACTGGTTCCCTTCTCCATCAGTTTGAGCCCAGCTCTACATCGGTGGAAAGGAACAGGTGCGCTGGTAAAAACACAAACAACATCTACAGTCTGACATTCCAGTGCAGACGCTCATCTTCCTTTCTGGGTCAAAAACGTTCATTCTCTGGGATGATCATGATGATTCAATACAATAAAAACACAAATCTGTTTATATAAGAATGAGGCAGACCTCTCTTGAAACCTCAAAAAGGTTAACAATAACATAACAGTTGAGGCTGCTACATGTAGACTTCATTTTCAATGCACCGATTAATCTTGTGCACACAGTGAGCAGTGGCTACGGAGGCCTTCAGGCTACGGCGTGGTCAGCCATGTATGCTGAAGCCTTTTAGAAATGAAAAAGACTGGTGTGTAAATGTCCGTCCTTTGTGGCCAAAATGGACTTTACAAAGAAGCTTTCATCAACACAACCACAGTTTTAAAAAATAAACCATTTCTCACAGTAAGTAGCTCATTTATCCAGAATTTTATTTACCAAGAAAAATGAAATGTGTGTGGATAAACACTTACAGCCAAAAAATGTAGACAGCCCTTTCTTACACAAAGCTTTGTTGCAGTGTGTCCCTAACCTTTTCACCTGTGGTGCTGTGAAAGAAGACACTCTTAACAAAATATCCCTTCGTCAGCATTGCAAGGGCTGTGCGTTTCTATTAGGCAGTGTCTAACAGCAATTCTTAGATTAGCGATTTTTCTGAAATTGTTTCACGTTCCTGCCCTTCAGGATCGATTTTACAGAGCAGTTTTTACCTGTGACAGTTTGACTAGTAACGCTGACACTAGAGCCTGACCACTAGCATATTATCATCTAAAGCGGGGCTGCAACAGTTCATACACACTTTAAACTAACTGTAGCCATAGAGTTCATCACAGGGTGCTTATATAGTGCAGAAATGGGTGTTTGGCCTTCATAGAGCGCCTCTCAGGTTAAATGGAACATCTAAGATGAGTCCAACCTCCATCCAATATCAATATTGGACTTCACTAATGCTGTTGTGACATTAAATGGGGGCATACTACACAGAGATTAATGTCTGTAGCTTTGGAATGTGTTTCATCCACATGTCATTGCTTTTTAGCTGTCTACATACTTTTGGCGATTTAACGTCTCACTGTGACGAACAATTTGGAAAAAATCCCAAAACGAACAAACAAACAAAAAATGATATGCAATTTATTTTTGCAAATATACTGTAATGCTATAAAAGTTTTTTGGAGTGTTCCGATCACTACCGTATCTTGAGGTTTTGATGAAGCAATATTAACTTGACAGAAGAGTTAAAAATGATGCCTTACTACAGTAAACTGACTTTACAGCTACAGCTCAGATATCACAGAGATGACAGATTATTGTACAGTGAGTGTGTAAAACTTCTGTTAAAGCATTATGTTTTTGTTTGTCTTTGTGTAATGTCTGTACTCAGACTGAGTTGCATATTCAGAAGAAATGGAAGATAAAAAGGATTTATTTGTGCGCTGTTCAGTTTACCCAGCCATGACCAGCTTGACTGACACGAGACTGAAAAGAACCTTTTACATTTCTTTTTCGATTTTCAGAGAATTAAAAAGAGAATTAATGATTGCAGAGCTACGACTGAGCTTAAATCTCACAGAAAAAAATAAAGAACCACAGAGACAACTCTGATGGATTTGTTTGAGAAGCTGAACGCTTCCCATAGCAATGAATGGGAAGATGATACATGAAAAGTTGGAACTACGGTAACAAAATTCTGTAAATATTTCCTTTAACTTTTAATAAATGAGCTAAAACCCCTAATGATTGTGGGAATGATTGTAGGGTGTCTGGCATCCTTGTAACAGGGATGTAACAGATAACTCCTAACATCTGAAATTGAGACCATAGACCCTAACGAATAAAAATGGCTGTTAAGAGCAAAAACTCTAAACACTTGTGAGAATCAAAATCAAAGCCCAAATGTTGGAACAGTTTAACTAGCTTAACAGTTGGAGCTTTGACTGAAAACGATTAGGAACAGTGTTGCACACAGATTTGTCATGAAACAACCACCAATCATGATAAAACAGGTCAGCATGACTTGTGATTACCACATGTTCCAGCATCAAAGGTGAAGCTGAACACATATCAATCATAACATGCCCACATCAAAAGACTGCCCAGCGACAGAGTCAAATCTGAGTTACTAAGATTGATGCTAAATAATGAGACGTGCAACAAAGAAAGAATGAAATCAAATCATAAACCGAGAAAATAAGACTGTGACAGTGGGTCAAGACCTCACGATCGCAGGACTCTAGAGCTACAGGACAATTGACAGACAGACAGGGACAAGTTTATGGTTTGAGTTTTGGTTTATGGAACACCGTAAATCTGTGCAAGTCTCAATTTCAATCCTAAGTTCAATATTAAATAAACTGGGTACCAAACACCCAACAACCATTTCAAACAAACACCAACAGTCATCTGGAAGAAATCCAAAATCTGAGTGTGATGTTTTATATTCTGCATCTAGTTTCCTAATTTTCAGCAGTTTCAGCATCGCTTCCCACCTGTGAGGAAATCACTTTAAATTCTCAGACCTGGAAAGTAAAACTTCATTTCTGACTACGCTGATGATATTTACTGAGTAACAACGTAACTTAGCCAGTTGAGTATACAAGTGAAAGATGTGATGAGCATCACATGATGGAGGTGGTAGCAGTGCTTTAGGTGGAGGCCATAATCTGATGGCTCCAATGCCTGGGGAGAGACTGGTTGAGATCTATATTGCACAGGAGTTGGTGAGATCCTCAAACACTGGCAGGTCTTCAATCCCTCGAGCAAACAGCTTGATCAATTGGCAGTGCACTCTGAGAAAACAGCAGAGGGTGTTTCTAAAGAGAAAATTTAAACCAAGTTACGATATTTATAAGGAAGAAGATCCCAGAGGGTCCGTCATACCTGACGTCAATGGCTGCGTGGGTCAGGATCTCGCCATCGCAGTTCCAGCTGCTGTAGGCGGGTGCACAGCCGCAAGCTGGGTGGTCTTTGCAGATCTGACTGAAGATCTGCCGCTTGCCATTCTCGTGGAAGTCCAACTCCAGGTCCGAGTCGCTTTGGCAGTAACGTGGCATGAAACGGAAACGCCTCACTCGATGGACCTCAATGAATGTTAGGTCAAACTGATTGAGCGAACAAGAGATGGAAGTATTGAGTTGTGGAGCATATTGTCTAAAGAATATCAATCGCAACATGTTTTCTTTTTTTAAAGATATACCTGGTCATCTTTGCTGGTGTGTCGAAGGAGGTGTCTCAGGAAGTTGAAACGGGAACATTTTCGCACGAGGATGAGGTCTGTGGTGCCATCAGCCAGGTGGGCAGCGGGCGAGAGGCCTTTAGGGCTGCGGGGACAAGCGCAGCTCATGCTGGCAGCATTTATAGCGAGGAACTTTCCTCGAATCGTCCTCCACTCGCCACTACTCTCTGGATGAGAAAAACCCCAAACAGACAGATTTGACTTCACTTATTAGTGCTGCCAAAATGCTTTTCACTCTGTGTCAAAAGTTTGCATATTATTCTGTGGCGGGCGTGGCCTGCGGTGGCGTGCAGGGAAGGCGGACGCACCTGCACGCCGTCCGCAATCATGCCCGCCGCCTTAATTATTTGCACTGGGTCCTGTGTTGGTGTTGTTGTGAGTGCTGTCGAGCTGGCAGCGGGAGAGCTGCAGCTCAAGTAGGTGTACAGCAACCGTGTATGTGTGTGTTAAATAAAAGATGCTGAAAAGCATGGACTTTGAACTGTTCTTTTTC